>JAYMSV010000352.1:0-17868 GCA_036897745.1 Erodium moschatum
TTTGATACTTCTCATACGTTGGGGTTAGGATTTGAGAGTTGACTTTAGTACAGTGAGCAGACATGGAGTTAACCCTACTTATTACAAAACGTGTAGTCGAGAATTCATATTTTGAAAGTGTTTTAAAGAAAAATTATCGATACAATTAAAAAATACACATCTGATGCATACGGTCATACTATCGTTAATTTATTGGTCTTCCATTACTTTTGGATCGATTCTTGACTACAATCATAATAGAAAATACTTTCTCGAAAATTGTATTAACGAAACGTATGATCAATACCAATGTAATCAACAAACAAACTAGTTTTTTAACATCTCTTCATGAGTATAGATATTTTGTTGAAAAGTAGTCTCAAAATAAAAATAATTGCATAAACTAAACGTACAAACGTCCAATTCAACCCAAAAGTTCGAACTTATAGGTGGAGGCATCAAGATGTATATCAAGAGGTCAATTTATCCATACACTTTCAATGTGGGATACCCACTTCAACACTCCCCTTACGTGTAGGACTGGACATCTAAACGTGGACCATGGTAGGATTAAACATCTGCATATGGACCGGAGACCACAGCATGAAGATAACAAACGGCCATGGACCGAACTAGGCTCTGATATCATGTAAATATATGTTTTTAAAATATGTCACTCATATTGGGTCGGGCTTCCACAACTAAAAGATCAACTACCTACGATAAAACTTTAAACACTTTTTACGCACTGAAACTAAGGAATCTAAAAATAAGAAACACAAAATAATTCAAATGATATTGTGTGAACTACGAAGATGATCACAAATCCGACACAGAAGTGAACAAGATCCAAACCTTGGAGAGCCACATGATAGCCGAGGAAGAGTGAACGAAGTGAAGAGAATTGGTCGGGAAGAGCCTGTTGTAGAAAGAGCCCGGCATGGCCGAGACAAAACATGTCCCGAACCTCGTACCATGTTCCTCGTCAAGCCTCTTGTGGAAGCTCGGGAGTGACTTGAACACAGTGTTGAAGTCATTGACATAAAGATCGTTCAAAAATGCTTGCAGAGAAGGAGGTGTGCGGTTCGTCTTCCGGCATGTATGAGCTATGACGTCCACGATCTCGGTGAGGACGGCGAGAGTATTGGGCCCGGCCGAGCATCCTAAATCGGCGATGGTCAAACATTGGGGTAACAATCTGCAATAAGTTTCCACTACGTGGTCTTCTAGTATCGGCTTCACCATCGATATCAGGGTCCTCTAAAGAAACAAACATTAGATCAAGAAACATGAGTAAATTTTGTTTAGAATTAATGGGTCAGTTAGATTTAGTTCGGTTTTCACAACTGAAAGGTCGACGTTATCAGGTTGAGGGCGTGGCCCTGACCTTTATAAGTTACTTTTTGTTAGGTGGGTACAATGTAATATTTCAACACTCCCTTTAACATGTAAGGTTGAACATCTACACGGGTATGCTATGTTGGTTTAGTGTAGCAGTTACGCGTAGGATTGAACACTTACATGTAGGTTATAATATAGGACTGGACATCAGCATATGAATCGGAGACCACGAGATAAAGATGATAAACTGGTAGTAGGTCAAACCAAGCTCTATAGGGTTGAACATTTACACTCGGGCAAGCCATAACATAACTGAACATTTGCTACGGACCGGATCACATGAAGGAGGTAACAAACAGGTATTAAGTCGAACTAGGCTCTTAGGATTAAACATCTACATATGGGTCATTACCGGTTTACTTAACATTTGCATGTGAACCGTAAGCCACAAAGTGAAAGTGACAAATGAGCCGTAGATAAACAGACTCAAACATCTACATATGGATCAGAGATTACATGATGGGAGATGCAGAGTGTAGGTTGAATTAGGCTCTATAGGGTAAACAGTAAACATCTACGTCTACACGCAGGTCATAGAATGACCGTACTGAAGCAGGCTCTACCATGTAATTTTATTGTTTAAAACACTCCTATACTAGATCAGGCTTCCTTAATCTTATTAATTGGACGTGATCCTACTTCATAAACATCTCTTTATCGCTCATAGTAATATCTTAAACAACACGAACCAGATCGATCGAGTAACATTAGGGCGAAAGAACTCACCTGAAGTAACGAGTTATTAGCATAGCTGGTCTCCACATCCGCATCGCCACCTTTCGTGTGAAAGTGCTGCTCCAACCCCATCTCTAGACGCTTGTTATCGGAAACAACAGGCCATCAACACTATATATAGGATGGTGATAATAATAATAACAATGAGACGAGTCCTACGAAGAGTCACAAGTGAAAACAGCCGTCCACGATGCATATATATATATATATATATATAAATACGTGAATCAACATTAACTAGTGCCTCCGGCGACAAAGCCTAGAAGAGATCGTTGGCTGAGACAAGGGAGCAGGTAAATATATGGCGGAGAAAGCTACGAATATTTGTTTTATTCGTAGGTTTTGTGTTCGGAGCATGAGGATGAGGACCATATACTATATAGCTCAATTTATTTTATTCGTAGGTTTTGTGTTCGGAGAGTGAGGATGAGAACCATACTATATAGATCAATTTATTTTTATTCGTAGGTTTTGTCTTTGTCCTTGTATTGTTTGTGAGTTTTTCCTCTTTGGAATCTATCATATGATCATTTCAATATAATGTTTTGCGATTTTTTGTTTGGAAATATGTCAAAGAAACGTACAACTTCTATGGCATCCTATGGATCACAATTTTTCCCCCGTCATCCGTACCATTCACTCAAAACAAAAATTTTGATAAGCTCGAAAATTTATTAAAAAAAGACACTCTCCGAGAGGAAAGAATCTAAGAGGTCGGAGACCGAAACAACGGTTACATGGGAGCTCCAGTAAAATAAAGCTAAAAGACAAAGCCTTTTCCTAAAACCAAACCAAGAAGCAATAAATACAGAAGAGGTAACCCCATCAAAACTAGCCTCGCTACATTAGAAACGAATCATCGCATCTTTTTTTCGGAAGCCAATGCACGAATTGTAGTCAATGCGTCGGGCCTTGAAGCGGAGTTGTAGCTTGAGGAAGTTTACTAGTTCGTCCTTGCTCAATCTGTCTCCCAACATCGACAGGGCGAACAAGTCTTTCCCGATCCAAAGAACGACCCCTTGACATACACTCAAAAATTTATTTGAACGATATAAACGAGCGTTGATAGACGAAGTTAGAGTACGAAAATGTACTCCAACCAAGATTAGCTCAGTGAAAAGGTTGACCTCTATTTCTTCGCATTATGACGGAGTATGGTCACATAACATCATTGTGAATGTTTTGCAATGGATTATTTCTCCGGCGATCCAATATTGCTAACATGAGACCTTATTGTATTTAGACGACAGACATAGTGATGCAGTCCGAATATCTGAAATATGTCAGTGACCGATTCCGATAAAACCTTAACATTTGGAGGGTTGAAACGACCACCTGAGCAAAACACAGGGTTATGCCATGAACGACGATGTTTTTCGGCCCTCCGAGATCGTTTGGAAGGGCAAAAGTCGCATTTTTGGAATTCGGATTGTTATTTTCTTTTTTTTAGGGTTTGAGATTTCGTTTTCGTATTACGACTTCGTGATTTAGTTTCCTTATTGTATTAGGATTTTGTGGTTTAGTTTGCTATATAAGCATATGATACTTTGATTGTAAATCGAATTTGAAATAATAAACACAAAAACGAGTTGTAAACTCAAACTACCTCTTTCGTTATTCATTGTAAATCAACGAATTTGATACTATCTATTTCGGTATTACTTGAGAATCAACGAATTTGATAAAAAAACTTCCCCTTTCTGCTACGCGTTCTACATCAAATAACTTCTTGACCATGACTCAAACCCTTAATCTCATGCATCGTTAATGAAAGAACTGTCGCACATGACATGAAAATAAGGTAGTTCACACCGAACATGATGGTAACCATCATACTCGAAGTAGCTGTCTTGCACAATTTATAGTCATGACATGTCTTATTCGGTATAGTTGGGACAAACAATGGTATATCATCGTACTTAATAGTTCAATGTGGTTCACGTTTTGGGAGATTAACAATTTATCGTGAATATATTATAAATGATACGACATACAATCATCTTTACTATTTAAATGACGACATTAATGCTCAATGTACTACGCTTGTCTCTGTCCATCGGTGGTGAGGAATATATATTTCTTTCGACGAAAGAATGGGATTTATTAGAATAAATCAGAGGCCAGCGACCCAGAAATGGGTTTTGACAACGAAGAATAATCCCAAATCATACATTCCCATTGACGGGCATTTCTAGCTAGTTCATAAGCTACTCTGTTTGCAGTCCTCTTAACATGGACCACAGTTACATCAACTAAACACGAAAGATTCTGTTTACGGTCCTCAACAATAGCTCCAAATGGAGTAATCAAAACCGAATTGTTGTTAATGGCCAAAACAAGACCCAAACAATCTGATTCTACTACCCCATTACCAAAACCTCTGTCTGCAAGCTCTTGCAAAGTCGCACTCATCGTCAAAGCTTCCAACACTTCGGGGTCCTGCAGGTCCCCAAACCCCCTGCACTGCACAAAACTTGGGGACCCATCCTCCACTCGGCATACCCACCCTCCATCGCCCCCAATACCATGAAACACCGCTGCATCAGTATTTACCTTCCATTTACCAGGGGAGGTTTCCTCCACCTCCCCGTGTCAACCACCACACCGCCTGCCCCCGAACTTCCACCACGTGCGCTTCCTTCTAACCCGACAATAAGTGCTCGGCACCCCGATAAATACCCTCAATGGAGGGACTTTTCCCTTCCCAGACTGACTCCAACACAACACAGAAACCAGGTCAGGTTGACCTCCCCCTCCCGACACCCAACTGACCTCCAACCAATCACGAAACACCCACCGGAAAAGCGCCCAACACTCTACTCCACACCCCCTTCGCCGCCATGTCAAACAAACATCAATTATTATATAGTTTCATTACCTATCGTAGTCCTTTATTAATTATCAACCACCTGTCGACTAGATCTCTAATGTATCATTGATATCGATCACTAGATTGATGATTCAATATCAAAGTACAGACATCAAAATATCCTAATCAAGTGGTTGTTATTATTCAATTTGCTCCCAACAAGCGGTCAAAACCAGACAATCTTCATCGTCAATTCAATAAAGAAAAGGACGATCTTCATCGTACCAAATGGTCCATAATATAAAGCTGTATGGGTTTTGTGAATCCGAACAGTCAAATTAATTTATATGCATATTTGGCAAACTTATACTCGAGGTTTATATTGTTCCATGAATGTTGATTTGTGACGTTATTGTTGTTGATTAGGGGTGCTTATGAAAATATGGGAAAAAGAGGCACGATTGTTGAAACCCTCTTGACGGACGACATCATTCTTTATCCGACGAAAGTCATGTCGTGTCGATTGAGTTTCCGACCGACAACTGACACTTTTCGTTGGTGAAGTTGCAACTTGGCCGATGATTCTAACTCTGGCGAAGTTGCAACTTCACCGACAAAACAAAATTGTCGGACTAACGGTGTCAATATATGATATATTTTCCTTTTATTAGATAGGTACATGATAACGGAAATAACTGAGTCTGTTTTTGTAGGTAACCCTAAAGAAGATAGTGATGTTTTAAATTTAGACTTAACTTCATTTTAAAACTACAATAAGCACAATAATTTTTTCAAAGATGTGTGTAGGCCCTGATATTTGTATCATGAAATCAGATGAAATTAGTTTTATGACTTCTGGCATATTTGGTTAGAACGCAATCGTCGTATCTTCTCAGGATCCGTTGCCATCGAGCCGAGCATCTTACTGGCTAGGGTTCAGCAGGGATCCTTCTCTAACCTGAGAGCGGCCGATCGACAGTTTACCATTCTCGAGTGGATCAAGTCTTCGGCTGTTGCGCTGACTAGGAGCGCCTAGGGTTGTTTCGCTATGTTTTAGGAGTTCAGCACTTAGTCCCCGGTCCTCTTCAGTGGTTTTCTATCACGCCAGGTTGTTGGACTGGTGGTCGGTGGTCGGTGAAGCGGATCGGGGTGTTTTCTTTCTGTTTCTGTTGCTTTCGTTTCTATTCTGTTTTTTGTTGGCTTTGGTTTGGTGGTTGTGGCTCCCACCTCGGGACCCACATTCCCCTTTTTTTTAATGCATTCTTTTCTTTCTGATTAAAAAAAAGATTAAATTAGTTTTAAAAGTAAATATAGGAAGATTATTATTTTAGATCGAAAAATTTAACAAATAAAGGAAATGAATCTTAAATTTACAACAAATCCAAATATATTCCGAAAGTGATATTTGAATGTCCTGAAATATACAACAAATTTATATTTTGTTTTTTTATGTCATGAACGCGTTTGTCATTTTAAATAGGTTCCGTATCACATGATGTGACGTACGTAACCGAGATTCTTATATCTTACGTCCAAATCGACGACTATGAATTAACAAAGCTTTTGGTAGTTAATATAAACACAATAATATATACGGTAACTTTATAAATCTAGTGATACGATGGCTGTAATTTTATACCATTGTTCCTGAAAAGACCATTCAATAATAATTTCGTACGCAGGACACTTCTGTGTATATCAAGTTGGTACTATGTACTTTTTTTTTATTTGACTATGTAATTTATAAAGTGAAAATGTAATACTGTAAACTCTTGATTTTCAGGTGATCACCAAGGTTAAAATCGATTTCTTTTTGTAACGGTGTTTATTTTGCAAAGATATCTCTTAAAACAAAAGTTATTCGCTATCAAATTAACCTAAATTCATGTCGAAACATTTGTGTGTCATGTCGGTACTCGTTACTTTTCTTTTATTTGACGAAGTAATTTGCAAAATAACCTCATTTTAAATATATTTGTCTTGTTAACCTTTATTTCTATTTTTGTCTATAAAATTACGTTTTTACCCTGATTTTCAGATGATTATCAAGGCCGAAATCAAAACTTACTTTCAAATGAAGGTCGTTTTGTGAAGATTTTGAAGAAAAAGGTTACTCAACTAAAAGACTTATCAACTTAAAGGTCGTTTTTGCAAATTAACATATTTGACACAGTAAAGTTGTATTTTATTTCCTTAAAACGCTATGCAGATAAGTACTTCGTCAAATCAAAACAATGCAATGCCGGTACTTTAGTGATGATTGATGACTAGATTTTTGGTGCCCCTTTAATATTTGACAACAACTATGTACCTACTTCTTGGCACGATATTTTTTTATTTAAAAAAACTCATTAATTTTTTTCAATTTACTATTATTATTACAGAATTTTGTTTGATATGTAATCAGTTTAACGGTTAATTATAGTTCAAATATGAACCTTTTCTTCTATTATAAGTCGGGAAAATAAATTCTAGTTCCCCGTATCCCTACTGGACTTAGTACCATTGAAAATTTCAAAATTCAGCTTCGTATCTTCCAGCTTCGAACCAAGAATCGCACTACTGCACATCCCCTTAATGGTGTCTAGATTTGTGGTGCCCGTTTAATATTTTACAACATCCATCATGAATGTGTACCTATTTCGTATCATAAACATCTTTCATGTCCGATAAACTACAACTATTTTGATGTCGAAATTTTCGTATCAAAGAAGAAAAAAAATAAAGATAAGTGGATCACAATTAGTAAACTTTTGTATCAATTCCCGACGGTAGAAAATAAGTAGATGAAGGTGGTGATATCGAATAGAAATATAACAAACATTCAATGGCGAACTCGTGAGTTACACAATACAACAAACATTCAATGGTGTTGAGTTAATAAAATTTCTATCCAACATCGAGTCCTTATATATATACACACACATATGTTTGGAGCCTTGAATTTGAAAATTGTTCATATGGGTGCGATGGATTTAGCAACTATTTCCAATAACGATGATCGAGAGCCTCTGATTTCAAGTTCTCAAGGGCAATATATCGATGAATCGGAGAAGAAGAAGAGTTTATTTTTGGTGAGGGTGAAATGGGTTCTGGAGATGTTAATGTTGGCTGTTTCCATTTCGTGGATCATTGTTGTGTTTTTGTTTTCGATGCAATGGTTCAATATGGCTTACAAGAGTTGGGTCGCGGTCGCTGGTCTTAATGCAACTCCAGGTTTGTCGCTCCCATTCTTCTTTTTTTTCGAATAAATAGTAGGAAAAACTCCAGGAACTATCTATTATTAACTTGTACCTTTCACAAACTGACTGTTGACTTATTAGTCGAATTTTTCCTAACGTTTTCTGTCATCTTTAACGGAAAATGTTAGTTTTCTGTCATCTCTAACAGAAAATGTTAGTTTGTGTAATTACCTTAAGTCTACAGGCTCTGATCGACTAATAAGTCAACAGTCAGTTTCTGAACGGTACAAATCGACGATAGTTAGATTATGGTTTTATCTCTAAATAGTATGGAAATATGCGGAAAGGGCATACTTCTTCGTTCTTCTTTCGAATATATAGTATGGAAATATGCGAGAAGGGGCAAATGTTTTCGTTTTTGCTCTTCTTCTAAAATATAGTGAAAATATGCAGAGCTGGGATTTATGGTGTTCAGCTCCCCATTTCTGATTGTTGCTGCTCTTGCGATGGCACGTCAAGTCATATCAGACTCATTAGGAGAAGGACAAGCACTCCAACTTCAGTTAGTAACTTGTATACTATAATTATATATATATAGACAATATATTATATATAAACTGGGTTTTATCGTACTAATTACGAACCAATGTTATTGTTGAAACATGTCATATAAATCGTTAAAACTGTACACCAAAGTGTTGGTACTTGGCTGTAGCACACGATAGTTCCAACGCTTTGCATACATTACAGGCCTCGACGGTCGTTTTACAAGTTTGCATGTTTCAACGGTTTGTATATATTACGGATTTCAACCATAACATTAGTTTGAATTTATACAGTTACTACGGTTTGTATATATTAGACAGTGTTGTGCTGATTAGGAGTCATTTATTTTTGTGAAACTATGACGGATTGTTTTAGAAGTTGCAAAAAACAAAATACTTTGATATGTTTTAAGAAAAATGACTGTTTGTAATTTGTACGACAAAGAAACCGATGGACATGAGACAATACTCTAGAGCTCTCCGTTCTCTTTGACTTATCCTAGATACGCCACGGCTCTCGGCGGTGGCCTCGTGACTTTGACCACCGAAATCACTGTCGATCCTCAACCTCACTTCATCTCCTCTTTCCTCTTGCTTTTTCCCTTCCTCTCCTTCTTCCTCCGCCCTCCTCTGGCGCGCTAGCCTTTCCGCTTCCTCGGCTTCCCGTCCCAAATATGGCTGTGGGACTCCCTTCCCCACTCCTCAGGTAGAGATTTTTGCAGATCAGGGTTCGATGGCGCGGTTGTGGTGGTTGGCTTCGCCTTTTCGGGGTTGCCTTCGTGACTGGTAGCATGTGCCTTCGGTGTTTCTCTCCAAAATCGGTTGTGGGACGCGTTTTCTTGTTGATTCCGACAAGGATAGTTGTGATTTTGGTCTGCTCGCGCCGCTGTGGAGGTCGTTTGCTCGTGTCTGGTGGCTCCATTCGTAGATCTGGCCCTCCGGGGACAGATCTATGGCTTCTGATCTTTGGCCGCTTCATCTCTCTACGACCACGTTCACAAGGTTGGAGATTCTGGGATCTCTTGGTTTCGGTCTTCTCCCTCGGATGTTATCTCGGTGCTGGCCGGAGATGAACTCTTCTAGAGCGTTCTAAAATCTGTCTACACGTTCTGGTGGAGTTTTGCTGCGTCGTGGTGAGGTTAAGACAGATCTGGCAGCCCTTAAAGCCTAGCTCGTGCTCGGTAGAAATACCGTCCTCCTTAGGGCGTTTCTAGGGGTTGGTCGGAACCGTGTGGAGGTCGGGGTACAAGTTCAGGATTTTGGGTCTCTGAAGGATGATCTACTCTTAAGATATGCTCTTCTCCCTTCTCTGGTTGGTTTAGTCTCTTCCCTCCCGTTCTTGCTTGCCTAAGCCGTTTTGCTTCACTTCTTCTCGACCCCGGGCACGGGTAGGTCGAGCTCGCCGGTGAAAGGGTTGGCCGATGGCGAGGTCTTTGGGCACATTGCCCTCTTCAAAAGCCATCAGCTTGGGTTGGTAGGGTAAATCGGGCTCGTCTCAACCGTTGCGGTCCTGGCCGCCGGCAATTAGATCTTAGCATCCCCTCAGTCTAATGAGTTGGGAATAGTTCTTCTCCTTCTAGATCATGGTTTAGAGGATGTCTGACTGCTCGGCTTGATTTCGGAAGCTTTCCCCTCCCGCGCAGTATGGTGGTTAAATTCGGGTAGCTAGACCCTTTTCTCCAAAATCCTCAGGGCTTCAAGGTGGTCAAATTCGGGTTCCAGACCCTGTTTCGTCTTTAGCTTCTTCATTTGTTTCTTTAATGATGTTTGATTTCTTCTGTGTTGTTTTGTTCTGGCTGCAAGTTTTTTGTATTGTTCTTTGGTGCTTCTTCATCCCCGGTTCATGGGACTCTGATTTTTGAGGTTCCTATACGGAATGCTCGTAGATTGTTTTTGTTCATCACCGTACTATTTACTTCAAAGAGCTGGAGCTTTTAAATACGCACTTATAATTCTTTTCATTAGTTCTTTTTAACTGAGTAATCTATTGTACTTGATCCAGTTAATTAGTTTGTGCTGACATATATACAGGAAGAGAGAAAGAGAAAAACCGAGTTACAAGTTGCAAACATTTCCCGTTATGGTGCATAAACTCTTGGGGGTGGTTTCTGCAGCAGAATTAATCGGAATTATTATCGTTATCGTCTATCTCGTTTGGACCTTAATTCAATACACCATAACCAACATCCAGCAACTCGACATTGCCGATAACAAAATGTATGTTATTACCCTCGTAAGTTTAGCTTCCATAACTATGTCCAGTTTTCACTCAACTATCATAACTTTAAAAAAACGTCATGGCGGTACCTTAGTTTCCAAAATTTCCACGTTACTTTAAAAGGGCGGGGGAGGGAAGTGATGTGAAAATCGAATACCTCTCAAGTGAATTTTGGAAACTTTGAATACCACTAAAATGATTTTTTGAATTATGATAATTATGTGAAAATCGGACATAGTTTTGTATAGTTAAGTGTAATTATCCTTATATGTATAAATATATACACATCTTCAGGTATCTTCTGTTTTACTCGTACGGAATAGGGTTCGGAGATACGGGATCATTCGCATTATCACTATTGTTTCTACCGGTCGCTAGAGGATCGATTTTTTTGCGTGCTATAAATGTGTCTTTCGAGCACGCTATCAAATATCACATATGGCTAGGAAACCTCACGATGGCATTATATACTCTTCATGGGATATCAATGACATTTGCGTATACAGCGAAGGGTGAATTCAATGCTGTAAGTTTCGACGATTTAAAATAATGACGATTTAAAGTCTGACATCTAAAATACGTAGATTTGATCACCATTTCATGTAAATATTTAAAGTGTGTCGAGTTTTAACATGGTGATGGTTTGGTACTAGGTGACACATACTTCTTGTTGCAGGGTTGAGTAAAAAGTTAAGTGGAAATTTTATCTCATTATCCTAAACTTTTCATATTCCATTTTCACTATCTAAAAAAAATTCACCTCACTACCTTAACAAAAATTCTCACCTCACTGTACTAAAATTGAGATTTTGGCACTTCAGTACCTACCGTAATTTGTTGTATATTTTTGGATGAAAAATGACCATTTTGGACGAAAAAATAGACAGAAAATTAACATTAGGTACTTAGTGCCGAAATCTCAATTTTAGGATAGTGAGGTGAGAAATTTTTTTTATAATAGTGAAAATGAAATATTCAAAGTTTAGGGTAGCGAGATGAAATTTATCCAAGAGTTAATATTTGGTATCTTGAAGGGATACGTTTGGTGATGTAGGAACGCAACGACGATCTTATCATAAATACAAATAGAAACAAGGATTTCGTTGATGGGTCTTAATAACTGTTCCCCTGTCCTAAAGTAAGCATAAAATTTATCGAGGTAGCTTTACCTTTATTTCTCAGATACAAGCTGAAAATGTGAGGTGTTATCAATAACACATAATCATCGTTCATTTATCACAAATACACCTGGATTTAAGTCGTTTTGTTCCAAAACATCGCTATTGTCGTGATAAAACCATCATCTTTTCTGGATAAACCCGGTGTTTTTTATTAATATGATCTGCGATAACCACACATCTTGTAAAGTGTTTTTAGGAGCGAAAGATCAAAATGAGTATATAAACCCCCAGTTTTCTTTATTTTCCAATCAATTTGTTTTGTTTCGAAGATATTTTCGTGGGAAAGCAATGCCGCGGCTAATCTTGCCGGAGTCATCACACTATTCATCGGATTAAAGATGTGGATCACATCGATTCATCCGATAAGGAGGAAATATTTTGAGGTATTCTATTACACACACCAACTCTATGTGTTGTTCATCGTCTTCTTCGCTCTACATGTTGGTGGTTTCTTCTTCGTCACGCCGGCGGGAGCAATATTTATTTACATGATCGATCGCTTCCTGAGATTTTTCCAATCTCGAAAAGTTGTCGATGTAGTTTCAAGTAAATATTTGCCCTGTGGAGTTGTGGAGCTGACTCTTGCGAAACCTCCAAGTAAGTATATAATTAGAAACCTTTTGTTACTATTAGACTAACATTTTCCATTAATAAACTTAAGTCTATGATTTGAAATGTATTGTTTAGAAATTAACTATAGAGTTGTTAGTCAATCAACTTGACACTGTAGATTTAAGATAATTACGCAAACTAACATTTTTCGTTAGAGATGACAGAAGACGTAAGGAAAAACTCCAAAAACTAAATGTCATATGACTATAGAACTCAAAACTAATTGTAGACTTGTTAGTTTTTGGAGTTTTTCCTAAAGTTTTATGTCATCTCTAACGGAAAATGTTAGTTTACGAAATTACCTTGAGTCTACAGTATCAAATTGATCGACTAACAAATATATAGTTAGTTTTTGAGTTCAATTGTCAAATAACCGGTTGTTCTTGGAGTTTTTCCAACCTAATACATGTTCGATGTGTCTCGTTGGTTTGTATATAGATGTGCAATACAATGCTCTCAGCTTCATTTTCGTCCGAATCAGAGAAGTATCGAGGCTACAATGGCATCCATTTAGCGTCTCCTCCACTCTTCTTGACGGTAAAGATCGCATTTCGGTGATGATTAAGGTTCGAGGAGGCTGGACAAGCAAGCTCAAGAGAGAAATCTTGACCAGCAAAAATGGAGGTTCTCAACATCTCGAGCTCACAGCTTCAGTGGAAGGGCCTTACGGGCATGACCTACCATACTACATAACGTATGTATATCCCACGATCAATCATCGAATGAAAAATATGTCAATTTAGGTCAACATGATAATACACATATAGTATAGGCCGTGGTGGAGCCAGCTTTTTCAGTGACGGGGACACGAAATTTTGTCAGTGAATATGTGACATTAAAAAAATTTGAGGGGACACAACTATAAAATTGAAAGAAATTAAGGGGTATTTTTGAAAAAAAATAACAAATTTTAAAAAATAAAATTGAGGGGCACGTGCCCCTAGGACCAATGTGGCTCTGCCACTGAGAATAGGAAATTAAAAACTCCATAGAAACTATTGGGAAACTTTGTGTTATGTTATGATTATTATATCGTCGTAAATTTTAACGGAGAATGGCCAAAATAATTAATGTCCCTGAAGATTTTGCATATCCTGACCGTTAGTTTTTGCGAACGAATCGCGTATGTGGTTTGTTGTTGCAAAACCACGGATGGGAGGGGTTTGTGTATGCAAAATCTTTAGGGGTATTTTGGTCGTTTCATGAAAAAATTGACGCCAGTTGCCAATGTCGCTAAATATTTTGCATATACTAACCGTTGGTTTTTACAACAAATATCGTCTACAATTTGTTGTGGAAAAACCGTGGATAGTAGGGGTTTGTATGCAAAATCTTTATGGGCGTTATGGTCATTTTGTACAAAAAATGACGATATTATGGCAGGTGCACCTCCCTTTGGTAGATCCCGTTTGAGTTTAGCTTGTTTATTCGTTATTTATCAGATTTGTGATCAAGAACAAATATACGCGACACGACAAATGTTTAGTCGTAAATTATATATCAATCGTTTTCTGATGGATCAGACACTAACATGATAATATTATGTTGTCACAGGTATAAGGATTTGGTATTAGTAGCCGGAAGCATTGGGATTTCGCCGTTTTTTGCTATCGTGAACGATATTCTTCATCGCGTTAAAGAAGGAAAACCTTGCCTAACAAGAAACATTTTGCTAGTTTGGGCAATCAAAAAATCAGCCGAACTTCAACTTATTTCCAAGCTAAGTTCATCTTTCTCCGACGAACTAGTAAACGTAGAGACTCGTATTTACGTCACTCAAGAATTCGAACCTCCAACAGATAATTATGAACATGATAATGCTTATTATTACTGTTCATCCACCACTAGCGGTCGTGTGATCTCCGGTATGGTCGGGACGGGAAATAGCAAGTGGCTTGCAATATATTTCGTCTTCTCCGTCGTAGTTCTCATGGTTTTGAGGGTCTTAACGGACATATTTCATGTGAGTTACATGTTCGACGCGGCTTGGTGGTTCGACGGGATCTTGATACTTGCTTGCATGGTGGTCGCTGTTGTCATCTCTGGCGGGTAATTTTTTATTTAAAACGGGTTATTTATATTGGGTTGGGAATCCACAACTCTGGTCCTAACCTTTATAAGTAACTCAGCACTCTTATATATTTTTTCAATGTGTTCAACTTCAACACTCTTTACGTGTTGGATTGGACATTTACACGTGCATCACAATATGATTGAACATCTGCATATGGGTAGATGTGGCAGACAAACATTGGGTCGAACCAACTCTTATAGCATTAAAAACTTTAGTATAAAACTTTCTATTTATATTTGGTCGGCCTTCCACGGTTAAAAGGTTAACCTTCTTAGTTAGGTGTAGGTGTAGCCCTAACCTTTATTATTATTATTTATTCTTATATTTTTCTAATGTGGGTTCAATGCATTACTTCAACAGAGTCGTGCTCGGTTTTTGGCATTTACTGGAAGCGAAATCGGTTGTTTCGAGTCTAAGTGAACGTGAGGTTGATCGTCGGGAAGAAGGCTATTCGTGGAAAGAGAACATTAAGAGCATCAGTTACGGTTCGAGGCCCGACTTGGACGATGTGTTCGAGTCTGTGAACGAGGCCAAGGGACGTGTAGATGTGGGTGTGATAGTGTGCGGGCCTACGAGTCTCGTGTCAAGTGCGGCCAAACAATGCCGGAGACTAAACTTGCGGAGAGAAGGCCATAAACCTATTTTTCATTTTCATGCCCATAGTTTTAGTTTGTAGAAATAATTTGTATGGTATGTATAAGGGTATATTCGGGTCAATACCTGAATTTATTTGAACTCGCAAATAAGTAGATCCACTCGTATTCGATCTTGAACATTGGGGTCGTCGTTTAGAATAGATGGCTTTTTCTGACGATATGTTTCAAGATTCTATAATTGAATTCGAACATTAGGATCTCGAATTTGTATCAAGATTTTCACAACTATTATCTAGACTTCTTCATGTCGGTTTATCACTTCTCGAAAATCCGATTTTGATTATTTTTTTCTTTTTATCGAGATTGGTGGTATTAGATTAACGTTAAAAACCAGACTAATATTAGGATCTCATATTTGTACCAAGATTTTGATAATTCATAATATAACGGAATAAATTCGGACCACTGGACAAGTACAGAACAAACCTCCCGAAATTTGTTTATAACGGTGGAGTTAAACAGAAATAAATAAAAAAGATCCGAGATAATTCAGAATAGAACGGAATAAATCCGGACCACTGGACAAGCACAGAACAGACCTCCCGAAATTTGTTTATAACGGTGGGAGTTAAACATAAATAAATAAAAAAGATCCGACCTACCGGATTCGAACCAGTGACCTAAGGATATCTGAAAGCTTGTGCCTACTACAGTCCTCCGCTCTACCAACTGAGCTAAGGTCGGATGATGTTTTGTATGAAATTTCTATTTTATATAAATACATTATTACTATTAGGCCACTTCTCCAAGCAAGCCTCTCAAAGGGTATGGAAACTTACTTATTTTTATCGTATTCATCTGAATCGTTTGTATATTTCAGCCTGTGCGGTAGTGGCTTGTCTATTAGTCAGCCTGTTTCGAACGCTTCATTTGCACCGTCAACCTCTCATCGAAGCCTCTACTAATCCGACCCACAATGATATGTGGAAGATGTACAAAATCTGACCTACAGTGAGGAACTTGCTGCGTTTGGACTGATTAAAACGGTTCAGGGTCAGAGATCCGGGTTGGAAAGAACCCGAGGTCTTCTGAGGATTGTCATGAGGTTATGAAACTCATGTCGCAGGTATACGAAAATAGATATCATAGTTGGGGATCGAATACGCTTCCACAGTTTCAGAAATGGAGAATGCTCTTGTGGGAACTACCGGTAGTTAATGATCTTGAAACTGTTCAAATAACATCACAAGAGCGTCTCCAATAGTCTGAACGAAAACCAATACTCTTCCACCGTTTCAGAAATGGAGAACGCTCTTGTGGGAACTACCGGTAGTTAAGGATCTTGAAACCGCTCGAATAACATCACAAGAGCGTCTCCAATAGTCTGAACGAATAAACAAGCTATTGGTATTCTTAGCCCATACTGGACTAATTTTTCTCCGGTTCTTCAACTTACTTGGTTGTGAAGTTCTTACTTAAAACAGATCATTTAACATCATAAGAGAATGTACAAGGGAGCCTCAGAGTCGGTTCTTGTATGTTAATTGACAATGAAACAACCTATTACCGACCTCTAAAAACATGGAGAACGGTACTGGGTCATCCCTATAAAAAAAAATTGTTCATCACAGGGCGGATTGAGAGAAGTAATATGGCAAAAAACAGAATAGTTTTGAGAGCTATATGATTGCAGTGCTAAGAGGTCCAACAAAAACAGAATGCTTAAACCAAACCAGCATCAAAATGGTCTCGGGTAAACAGTGAAAAAAACAATAGCTAAAATGATGAGCCATCACTCTTTTGTAGCCCTGGTGTATATCTGCTGGCTTGCATGGGCAGAGACCATCCTGATCAAACCCTTTGCCATCAATTCCTTGATCGCCTTCCTTGCAAGAGATCCATTGATCTGCAATGTATATATGGAATCAATGTTATATATCCCCGCAATTACGAAGACAAAGAAAAATGTGTTAGGGTTCAATCGTTTTAGGGATAATAGCAAAAAGTACCCCAAGGTATTCAGTTTTAGCAACTTGTAACTGTCCTCTTTTGATAATTGCAAACAAGTGTCAGACTCATCTTTTTATTGCATCAGTTTCAAAATAACAATTTTACAACTTAAAAAATAATAGATATAAAATTTCATCTTACTTTTTTTCTCTTCGGAAGTAAAAGTAGATTTTTATTTATTTAATATTTTAGAAGGGGTGCAACCATCATTTTGAAGCAAAATTACACAAAACGCAACGAAAAGACAAGATCAGGGAAATTTTTTGCAACTATACCATCATTTTGCATTTCAATAGGCGCAGCCCACTAGAAATGGCTTCGGTAACCTCATGAAAATAAGCTTTGAAAAGAACTACTAGGGTACACACAACATGACTTAATCACCAAAAGGCGATAAATTGGTCCTAAATACGATTAAGATTGTTCCTATTAAGAACAAGGGGAAAACGCCACTTCCTAACCTTATGCGACCTTTGATTAGCACTTCCTTACCTATGTCGACCTTTCGTAACACTTCCATACTTAT
>JAYMSV010000353.1:0-17865 GCA_036897745.1 Erodium moschatum
TTATCCGCATTTCGGCTTCGAAATCATCATATGATGAACCCCGACCGTATGACATTGAATAACACTACCTTTAGCACAACTTTGTGCCATCATGACGACATTACATCACTAGGAATTTCCTTCTTTTTCTATCCCATAAAGTTTCATCTCCATACCTCCATAGAATACTAGCGTTGCAGCTTTCTTCCTTTCATGATCATATCGGCTGAAAAGAATTACGATTTTCTCTTTCTAAGTTGCGAAAAACAATAAAAGGCTAGGGTTTAGATTAGCGATTGTAAACAAAAATCTATCGATAAAAATTAATTTTTATTTATACGTTCTTTTTAAATCACAATGAGTTTTATACATGGGTTATTTTATATGACTGTCATCGAAACAAAGCATATTATAAGACAAATTTAAATTTTATCGTTAAATCTTCAAACAAGTAAATTTCATGGATTCAAGCTCAAAATTATTATTTATTCGTTTTCAGGCGCATTGAACGTATCAAATTATATTGCCATACAGAAATGAAAGCGCTATTTCTGCTTATTCACAAACATTAATTCCTATTCATCTCATCCAAGAAAGATAGGCTAATATTCCTCTATAGTCTTGGCATGGTTAATCTTCTTCACCCAGCCTCATGCCTTTCTAGAGTCTCCATATGGGATTTTCAGTAGCTTGATGTGCAAGTAGGTTTTTTTGTGTCGTAGCTGGGTTTCTTGGGGTGCAAGAAAGCTTTGTAGTGATCGTGTGTGTTCGGTTCTTTGTTGTTTCCTTTTGGTTCTATTGAGAGACTTTCTCTTATCCTTTTCTTTATTTCAAAGAATTGGTTTTAATAATATTCGCTGATAAAAAAAAGAGTCTCCATATGTTGGCTGCAATGAGAAAAAGGATACTTAGTTCTTTCTGGAATCATGGTTGTTGGTGTATCAGTTACAAAGAAAGATCTGTCATTAGAAATTAGAGCTACACTCACCCCTTTTGAAATTTTAACAATAACTCGTCCTTAATTATCTATCCCCAACACTCTCTCATGGACTACAACCACTTATGTGATTGTGATCGAAATACGAAATATTGTGTCTCAATCATCTTGAATTCAAGAGCATGTCCCAACTATCTCAATTTTCCTAGCTCGCACCTCCGGAAGCTGTTCCCTCTAAAAATACCACGAGATTAGCTTCATAATTAATTATTGTGGATTTGAATTAGAAGATTAGTTGTTTCCACTGCTTCACGACATAGTCTTTAGCCCTCTCTCGTGATGATTTTGGTCATTCGTTGATAACCATAAATCACCACGTTAATTTTTAACATAAAAATCATTATTTTACATTTATGACGACGGTGGAAAATGCACATAGCTGGATTGTTTGAAGTTCGTAAATAATGTGCATGGAATAACTATAAAATATGCCGAAAGTGTCCACCCCGTTTTACATGTGTCTGGACACGGTAATTCTATCAATATATATTTAACGGAAAAGTATCGATCGATCCCATAGAGAGTAAGGGGTCATCCTTGAGAAAACCTGGGGATACTGGTTGTCACCGATACATCATTGAAACTGGAAAACAAAAACAAAGAAACATGCAAAAAAAGCTGACAAATATAAATGGGGAGAGGATACTAAACTAAGGGAATCTATCTACATTCTACCTTTTAGGATACAATTAATGATACATGAATCATAAAAAAAAAAAAGTCGGTCAAAGGTACAAGTAAACTTGAAATATAATTGATGTAAAAGGAAAAGTTAACGGGATAATTACGTTTGGCTACTCTAATCTACTCACGGATTTCAGTTTACTACTCTAACGTATGAATATTACGCTTGACTACTCTAGCCTTTACACACCTTAACAATGTTAACTTTTTTGAATTTTCCATCGACAGAATAGTGTAAAAAAGAACACGTGCAGGGCACATGTCCTTAAGTTTGTCCTAAATGGCCGAAATGCCCCTCAACCTTCATTTGGGGAAATCAATTTTCAACACTGAGGAGAGGTGAGCTACAAAGGAGCTGAGGAATCGAGGACAGCAGAGACAATGGCAGAGGAAGACGGGCAGCGAAGATGGTTTTGTGGGCTTCCAGCTCCAATTCAGATGTCTAAGGCAAACAACAACCCTGGGAGGAGATTTTACTGGTGTCCAAAGTATTTGGTAAGGATTATGTGACCTAAAAATCGGTCTAATTTGTCTGGACCTATATTTCGAGATGCTTTTTGTTCTTGCATATGTTGTGGGTGATTTGAATTTGTGGAGATGAAGGCAATATGTTTTTTGGTTGAAAAATGCAGAGTAGCAGAAGATGCAAGTATTTAAGTGGATTGATGAGCCGACATGTATGTATGGGAGGAGGATATTATCAGGTTTGTATCAAAGACTCATATCAATAGAAGATACCATAAAAAAAATATGGATGAGAATATGTGAAAATTCATGGAGAGAAGGATGAAATAGAGACAAGAGTTATGGAATTGGAACTAGGAATTGCTAAGAAGAAGAATGTTTTAAAATAGAGCTTTCAATTTGAAGAGAAAGAACAGTGATCTAGTGATGTTTTTGTGTGGTTGTGTGTTTATTTTGCTTATATATGTTTGTTTGAAGTTGCATGCAATGTATAAGATGTTTACTATGTTTCTGCAAACAATTTTTGTAATATGTTTTTGGCACAATGAAATAAAGTTTGAAAATTGCTGAAAAGTTGTATATGTTGAATAGGATTAGTGTGTTTTTAGAGCTTTTGACACAATTCAAGGGAGTGGGGAAGGTCAGTTGTTGAGGAAATTTTGAAATTTCTGGCATGACATGTCTTGTAATATTTTGAAAATCCAACATGACAATTATAATATTTCATAACCTGTGTTCAACACCTTTAATTTCACATCAACTAACAATAATGCATCACATTCCAAAAATATTGAGTATTAAACAAGGCCCCTAATCTTTCCTCAAACTTAGTCATAATGTGTGTAATTTCTATCACGTGCGACCATCGATCAGGGACAAGGAAAACACAGAAAAGACATTTGTGTCCGATCTGGGAGAGGAACCAAAGCACCATCGAGACCATCATACAGGTCCAAGGTTGAAGTCGTGTCCGATTTGTCGGCGTCCGAGACCTGCTATGCCCACGTGTCCAACTTATTTCCTTTAGGACTCAGAGATCCCCCGATAACAGGTGAAGTTACAACCTCAGGGAGGAGAACATGTCCGATCGGAGAAAGGGGACGAGCACCTGTTGAAACAGGAATGGGAGGGGTGTCAGTACTCCTTCCAGAGGTTGAAACTGAGGTCGGCTCTATGGGGTAGTTCCTCTTGCAAGTTTTGATACATGAATCGACCATCTCAAACTGAGGGAGGTAGGGCAAGGTATCCACTTGCACAGGCTCAAGAAGCACATCGACACAAATGCTCAGTCGCCTAATGGTGATTACCCTACTACCAATCGTGACATCCAACATCCAACACATGAATAAGAGCCAAGGCCCTAGACGCATGGGTTGTCAACAATGAGCAAGGGTGAATAGCAACCAGCGAACCTAGCTTCCCAGCAATCTCTGTTATGGACTCCTAATTCTAACACACGATAGGAGAAGAATCGACGACGCAACACCTTCCAATCGTCAACAGAAATGGTTGTCCAAACAACCTGTTCCTCGCAAGACAGCAAAAGACACAGGCGCGCTCCTCTAAGTCAAGGAGATCCACCCCAGATACCCCTGCCATCCTAAGGCTCATACTACCGGTGCAGACCCTGATAGAAGTTCTAGCGATGCCAATCACACTGAACACTAACATATTCTCAAATCCCTTATATTTTGTCCACGCTTTTAAGATACACAAATTATCGTCCACTATCGATTTGTGCAAAAAGCAACGTGTTACAACTTTAGCTTATTATTTCTGATGGATCTATGGACAATTCACAATCAATAATTTGTGGGCAATTACAATTTTCTAATTGACGACAGTAGACAATACTTTGTACACCTTAAAAGCATAGACAAAATATAAGGTTTTTTTGTGACCGTGGACAATACCTCGAAATAGATTTTTGCAATTAACTCTCTCTTTCAAATTTAATCCGTTCAGAGAATAATTGGAAACATTTTATAAAAAAAAAATTCTATGTACTATTTCGGGGCTATGAGCAGATTTCGTGTGAGAATAGAACCAGACCATGACATCGCCAATATCTCAATCCAACCATAAAGGAATTTCATTCAGACGCACATTAAAATTCTGGTCAGTCATCACTCTTTACAAGAAACCAAGCACAATTTTTTGTTTTTGGCTTTCAGGCTACAGCCTAACAACGATATCTCCTTTCTACCAGGATACACCTGAACAATCTGATTATCAATACATTTCAACTATTTTTCACATCCGTGATTTATTATGTGCAATCCAATCTCCAATCAGCTAACAGTCATGTAATATTGAAGGGATTTTACTTCATTCTTTTCTATTTCTCAGAGCAACAATAACATGTAAACTCGTTCCTGTATTCAAGGAGTAGAACAACCTGCTCATTTCGTTTGCACCACCATTCACATACATCTTCATGTCTCACTGTCACTTCATCTACACAATAAAACAATACAACAAAATTAAGCCAGATACTCTCCACTGCTTTGATTAAGTAAGAGTAAAAATCATTACAGCAAGTCACAAAACAATGTACAACCACTAGTCTCTAATCAAAAACATATATCCACATAACACCAATATTTAAGTCTCAAAACAGTAAGGATATAAGGATCCTTATTGCACCAAATTAGGCCATCTCTTGATCACCCATATTAAACATTATGGACAATGGCAAAAAAAAAGCTCCTTGTACTATTGTAATTTTTGCAGGTTATTACCCCTTGTATTTAAACTGTTGAGAGTTGATTGAACTTTTATTTTGTTGAACTGTGTCGAAATTGTTCTGAAATAACGATATGCCCTTGAAAATTTAAATTAAAAAGCAAAGGGTTCCAAATTTGATCAACTCAATTAGGTTAGTAGAATGAAAAGACTAATTACGATAGTAGAATTTAAAATCCAGAAATACTCATTGTGTATACTTTTGGTTTACTTTTTTAATTTAAAATTTCACAGGCAAAATCGACATTTTAGAATAAATTGACACAAACCGCAACAAAATATAATTTCAGGACCACAACCCGCAACAATTTAAATATAAGGGTAACAATCTGCAAAAGAATTGTTGTACATAGTAGTTTTTGCCATTATCCCCAAATATCACACCGCAGACAAAACACATGTTACTGAAATTCTGAGATAAGTCAAGAAAGATTCAATCAAATTATCAGATAAAAAAATGTGAACCTCATACCTGCTGGTTTCCAGAACACCACATTTTGGGATTTGATACTTCATCAGACAGCTCAACAAAACAAGATACGAGACCGTCTCATCTTATTCACAAAACGGCTATCATGCAGCAATAGGTCACTCCTCTTATCTGTTAAAGGCATTGCAAGCCAAGCATATATCATTTGGTTGGATATCACATCCCAAATGTTCTGTTATACATATCGCCTGAACTGGGCATCCGAAACTTGGAATCTTCATAACCAGTATAAAACTTGTTAAATCCCAGTCTCTCATTTCTAAGGAGTTCTGCCACACCCAAACTGTTCCCACTCTGAACCTCATTCCACCCATCCCAATGGCCATTTGGCATTCCAGCATTCCTCGACTGTTGTTGGACAGACAACTGTGGGTAGGGAGAAAGAGAGTTTGCATGAGACTGATCAATAAGCCTCCTATATGAATCATTAAGAGAATAACTGTCCCCAACATCGGGATATCTTATGTTCTGCTGCTGAGGAACAGATCTTTGCATTAGCAATCGAAGTCTGGCTTCATTTTCAAAAGCATTCAACTGAGTGAAATTTGACCTCATATCTAAGCCTGCATTGTTATTTCCACCTTGAAGTCTCCCTTTACCAACAGCCAGAATTGCAGGATCCATAAATTCAATATCTCCAGTATTACTACCTATATTTCCGGTTGGTTGAACTGGATATGAATTCGTCAATAGAGAAGAGGTGTCAAGCAAATGATTCCCTACAGTGTGAACAATGAGACTTTAGCAAACAGCAGGAAAACTAAAGGAAAAAATGTAGCCCAGAGACATTACCAGACAGTGAGTTGAAAGCCTGGTCCATTCTCTCATGAGAGGAAAAGCCCGGTGGCGGTGCTCTGTTGGGCATTGAGAATCCAGGGGGGGCAGAAACTTGGCCTCTTGAAACAGCTAACAAAATTAGAGCGGTAAAAGGTAAGAAAACAAAGCACATTCCAAACATCATTGAACAACCGATTGGGTTAGTTCTTCGAATGAAAAATAAGCTAAAACCAATACCATAATTAAAAAATACAAGAAAAACATTTAGCTCCTATGTTTTTTAGGCAGGTTAGAATCAACAAATAATTTGCCAAAGAAATCAAACAAGCTTAAATAGAAAATAAAACTAAGAAAAACATGATTGTAATGAACTCATTCCAAATACATGCATACTATTCATACGACGAAAAGTGACTAGGCCAACTTTAGAGAAATGTGGCAATACGCGATTAATAGCATATGTTATTGACATATGAGGTTCAAACAATCCAACCAGAGTATCTCAAAATAATACTGCAAGACAAAAAGGCACACTAGAGAGCTTACTAGAAGAGAAAGCATAATTACTGCTGGCAACATTGACCTCGGCATGTTTATTGTATGAGAAACCATAGCCGAACCCAGTGTTATCAAAAAATGAATCACTGTTTTCTGCAGAATCACGATTAGCAGGCCCATTTCTGTCCAACTGCCCAATACCATCAAATGCTTGATTTCTAGAGTCCTCCTGTCTTGCAAAAGAGAACCGAGATTGATTGTTATTGTGTGCTTTCCAGGGACTTGAAACTTTACTTGAACCAGAGTGCATATCAGAATCACCCAGTAACTTGGCCAACGTCTGAGGTGAAGTTAATGAGTCACCCCAAACATCAAAATCCATTGCTAATATATTTGAGATGATACTGTTCTCTCCTTTATCTGCAGTGACGCCCGTGATATTTGAAGCCCCACTCATTTGCATTTGGTTGCCAAGAAAAATGGAATTTTCTATCATTCCATTCTGGGCAGCAGCATTAGCAGAATTCTCTTGGCGCCCCAAGTGTCCATTGGAACTTGCAGGAATATTAGATGTGTTTAGAAATGGCCTGTTAATAGGATAGTCATCTCCAAATATAAGATCAGCATTAATATTTACAGCACCCGTGGCCTCACTTGGTTGTATATAATGAGACCTACGAATCAAATTAGGTGAATTAGGCAAATAAGTTGAGTAATTCCCAACTTCAGGATCCTTGAGTCTTTGATTATCAAATGATAATATATCCTCTTCAACTTCAAACCTTGTGTTTGACACTTGAGTATTCGAATCAGATCTCAAATCCAAATGATTCGTAGACCCACAAATCCCATCGGATGCAGCAAGTTTTGCAGGCATGGGTTCAGAAGTCCCAGATAACGTCAAAGGTTCTCTGTATTGCTCAGTAAAATGTTGTGAGCCTTGGCTAGGAGGTTTACTCAATCCATGATCAGTGTACAAATCAGGCCTGCTTACACCAGAATGCTCACCTCTCATGTTTCTATAAACATTCATTGATGACATATCAGAACACAAGTTCTGGATTTCCCCACTAGTGGCAGCTTTTTCTGCACCTAAACTACAGTTCTGCTCAGTAAAATTAGAAGTGTTTCTACTATTTAAGGGATGACTATTGCCGCCATCATTGTCCTTTAATGCTGGTAGAGACAACACATGGTCATTCGAAGACAATGATGCAGCACCTCTATGAGGTGTAGCAGATTTCTCTGACATAGTAGTTTGATCATCCACACTGACATGCTTACGAGATTTTATGGATTCTGATTTAGCCTTTCCAAGAGTTCCGTGACTTTCTTCATGCAGTGTTGGATTTTTACTTACATCAGTGGGTAACATTGAAGCCTGAGCTGTGCTTCCAACAGACACTGATAGTCCCAGTAAAGCACAATTTGCATCAGATTTAGGTTTAGCAGGCCCATTCGAACATGCTGAGCTTGCAGCTGGTGGTTGGCAGTTTGAAGTTCGCATCCCCCTACATAGTGTTAAGAATGTTTAGCATGCAGCTACTGACAAATAGCAATGTAATACTACAGATAGGACATGAAATACCACGCAGCTGCAGTAGGAAGGCTGCCAGAACTGCCATTTGGAGGAGAACCTCTAGCAATTGTAGATGTACTCTGGTAAAATACAAGTTAACAAAGAGGTTGATCATTGCATAAATGATATGATCCAAATGCCGTAATCATTGCATACAAACAGGGTTATAGTAAGAAATGTTTGTAACTATACAACCACAAACATACACGATATGCATTTAGTCTTCACACGCTCAAGATATAATGAAACTCGTCTCCTAAAGACTAATGTAAAATGAATAAATTTGTGAAGTAAGCCAGGGAATGTCAACTATCTAATACATGAAAACCAACAAATAAACAAATATGCAATGCAGCCTGGTCATTTTACTATCTATGTCTACATAGCCATAGAATGAAGGGGTGACTAGCAACATAGATCTTAACTAATGGGAATGTGACAGTGAGCAAAATGCAACCTGTATGTTACTGAAAGAACCCAACATGTTTTCAATTGCCCATATAAAGTAGATCATAGTACTTAGTGAGGAAACACAACATGACATATAGATAAAAAAAAATATATATATATATATGCTAAACACTTACATTTGAAGCACTTTTAATAATGGGTTTTGCATTGGAAGCTGAACTACTGTTGCAATATTCATCCACTGGTGGAGGCAATACACTTCCTGAACGTCGTTGCTGGTCGTTTGTGGAACCTGTGATTTGTACTCTACTCCTTCAAAACCACTATGCAGGTTAACTAATCATCGAAAACTCAAGCTGAACTCATAATGACAATGCAGGATTTATATTCACATAACAACAGACTAAATTTTATGGGCAGCACTTCGGAAAAAAAAAACTAACAATCCAGTAAGTACTAGCAACTATCATACAAGAACTCATCTGATCATGTCAGTAACACCAAGGTTTTCAGGTTTTTCAACTGTCATATTTACGACCATAGTCAAAAATTTACAGTAGATGACAACGTTGACATTCAAATAAAGCACGTATGCTAAAGTCCAAAAATCAATTCAATATATATTCTTACAGGTATGTGTTCATACATGTACATATAAAGGTCAACTACAACTAGCAGCTTTAATTTTTAAATTCAATCATATATAGGCTGAAAAACAAAGTCGTGTATAAAACTTCAATGAATGCTAAGAAAACACCAAAGGTCCCAACCCTCAAACTGTACCATTTTTTTTGTAGAAAGCACAAAGATAACCAACTATAAAATTATTTGGGGGCAAAAATTACCAAGGATAAGGAAAAAATGGAAAAACTTAGAACACTTGAAGTAAAAAAAAAATTGAATATACCTTGTGTACGCTGAAACAATCTCATCTTTAGTGAAACTATCCTCTTGTGAGCCAACTTCATGCAAATAAAGACAATCAGGATTTGTGCAAGCCTGGAAACAACAGAAATTTATTGCAGATGTAAATACAAAGTTTTGAGGTTACATAAATTACACTGCTTTGTGCATCTAGAGATCATACCACATTCCTCAGCCATGCATGACAATACTTTGTGGTCCCAAAACATGCCCTGAGACAATACCCAAAGAGAGCTAAGGATAACCCACAAGTCAACTTAACATGCATGTAAGTAATCATAAGGCTTACCTCAATGATCTACCATCCAACATGAACCCATGTACACATTGGATGCAACGAACCGCTTCCTCTTCTTTTCCATAAGTAATATATCTGACAACAATGGAGAACATGACCACTATAAGTTAAAACATAAGGAAGCAAGAAATACACACATCTGATCTAAATCAAGCAAAAGCAACCTGATGTGTAAAGCAAAAAACAGTAATCAAGCAATAAAAACTGTAATCAAGCTCAAAGCACATGATAAATATATTAGGACTTACACACTGCAGGTATTATTCGGAAACTGTTGAATAACACCGGTTGCTGTGCGCGACATGGAAACTTTCAAAACTTTACCATATTGCCCAAAATACTCTCTCTGCTGGAGAACCTGCATCAAAATATAATCATATTGAGTTACTGGTTGAAAGATATATCTACAAATGCAAAAACAATGCACACAGAACCCTTATCGGGAAATAGAAAAGAGGGGATACATCTTCATCTGCAAGGTTAAGTGGCAAGCCAACTATGTAGACAAGGTTTCTCTGAATCACTCGTACACTGCTGAGTTGCTTCCTTCCTTCAGAAGTTTTCATCTTCATCTTCTGCGACTTCACTTTTCTCTCTGAGCTAATTTCAGCCACCAATCTGTGACATTTTGAACAGCCATGAGAAACATAAAACATTTATCTCACACGCCAGCCAAAGGAACTCCTATGATGTAAACAACCTCTCACACTTCGCAGCTGTTCCTACAATCTTTTCTTTGTCATAGGAGGAACGGCATGCAGGACACCTTCCCTCTGTCTCATCCTTCTCAGCCATGTCCATTATGTGGTGCCAACACCACACACAAATCTGCAATGAAATAACAGGTCATATGGAATTGCTAAAAACAAACTTCAGTCAAGCAAAAGAGGAAGGAAACACTAGGCATCTGAGGAAGTAGTAAGCATCAAAAAGTTGTGAGCCCAGGCCATTCTAATTCAGTTCATTTATTTGTTTGCTCTTGAAAAGGAATTTCAAAGAACCAAAGCATGGTGATTGGCATTTTACAAAATAATGGAACAAGATAAATACTTTAAATCTCAAATATATGGCCACGAGAAGAAGAAAAAAAACTGGGTTAGTATGCTAGATGCATATATGGAAGCAGGGGTTAAAAATTGATGCAAGGACCACCCCAGTTGTGGAAACTACAGAACATATCTTACAGAAAAAAAGGCCTGAAATCTAATAGAAGAATCCCAAAGAAGGCATGGGTAGAGAATATGTTGTATCAATTTGAAGGCAGTAAGTAACAAAGAAAAACTCAGGTTATGGTGAACCTACAAGGAAAAGGTGCTAAACGGTTAAGTTCCAAGAAAAGAATACTCTCATACCATTATGTTCACCAACCAATGGATTGCAGACACAACTATAGTTGAACTGCAGAAGGCAGCATCAACCTAAGGGAATATCTTCATTATCCATTGCATATACAAGAAAAAGAGTAATAGTGGGTATGACACCAGTGATCTTAGTACTCAGCACGCAAATCACAACGTTGCAATTTAACAGCTACCACAAATCACTATTTGGGTTGCAATTCAAGTTATTGAATGTGCATTATGAATCATGAAACATTTCCGTGCAGACGAACACATGTGGCTTTATAACTTGGTGTAGAGCTCTAGTTCCAGCTGTAATAGGTGACTGCTTGAAGAAGTGGATGCGCTAGGAGGAGGAAGGGGAAGAGATTGCCACAAGACAAAAAAGAATAAGACAGTCGGAGGCCATACCGATTAGATTGTAGAGCAGAAAATAATCAAGGATGAGCTGCCACTCAAGGTTAAGTTCTGAGTTGAGATTTGGCGAGTTCGATATTATAAACTGAGAAGGCAAAGTAAAAAGAGTAGAAATAACATTCTACCAAAAGTTCAAAGATTTAACTCATAAGGCTTTTTAAGCTGCTAATATTACAACTAAAGATTATTATAATTAAATAATCAATTATCATTTTAATTATAAGCTTAAATATGAACCTGTGTTCCTGATAAATGTTTTTGTTCCAAATTAGCCTATCACATTGTTCCCCATTCCATATCTCCCACGTTCCACGATCCTGACTGATCCGCTTCCCAGGTAACTATGTGCGGTACCACAGATGAAAGGTTCTTGTTAGTTCTAAAGTAACTTTCCATATTGAAATATTGAAATGTATTACGCTGCCTAGATGGACACATAATTTTGCAATAGAAAAATGTGGAACATAATTAGTCTGGTTCACTTCACATAAAATAGGAAGAAAATATAAAAACATAAATGGCCGTAAGTATTGCATGAGTGAGATATAAAGTTCTTCACAGCTCAACCTTGCCTAACACGATGGATCAGTATAGAATACATACACATAAACTATGAATAATTAGAGAAGGGATGAGTCTCATTTTTCATACATCATAACCACATTTGCATGGCTTGAGTTGCTGATCAGTCAAGTCCATCTCCTCTGCACAGAGTGGACAAGTCCTGTCTCCTTCATCACTCATGATTGCACTGTGAGAGAAAAAAAATAGTGATGAAACCATAACCAGAAACCAATTATACAGAAAGGTCACGCAAATAAATAAAAAATCAGTAACTGTACTGTACACAGTAGAATCATTGGTCTAAATTTATTTTCAATTCACACACTGCAGTTTTGTAATGAATAAAAGAGAAACTGCATGTCTATAAGATCATCATTATGAACTTCCATCATTGTCCCATGCACATTACAGACATTGCAGCAGGAAATAGATTCTAATCAACACATATGAAGGGGAAAAACAAAAAATACACATCACAATAGGACGATGCTAAATTGTTCGGAACATGTACTAAAATGACATGCTAAACTAACACGATCTAGAACCAGAAATAAGCACACGAATTGGAGATAGATCACACAAAACCTTCATAACTACATAGCAAATCAGCCCAAGCAATCCATGAGCACAAATCGGTCAAAAACAATGTCAATTATGAGAACGATGGCGAAAAACACCAGAAACCAAAACTCCATAACCTAATCTCAATCGCGGCATGCAACAAGATGAATGATGAGAAAACAGGTCAACCAACGCAACAACAAACGTATAACGAGAAACGGCTCAATTGCCTAATCTAATACAACAGTATACGAAGTGTAATATAGACAATTGAATAAAAAAACGAATAGAAAAGATCGGTAGATTAGGGATCTTATGAGATTCGTACGAATATCGAGAGTGATGATGAGATTGGGACACGAAATTAGGGTTTTCGAGAGGCAGAGTCGAGAAGATGACTTACAGTTCGGGGATCGAGAAGGCGATGACGATGAATCTGTGAGGATGAGAATGTGAGAAACGCACGATAACGCAAAAAGGCACAGAGAGAAACGAAAACAGGACCACAAGGATACCTTATGAAGAGAGACTCTCTTGTTTGGTTGGATGGCTTTTTTGGCTGCTTGGCTTGGCTTCTCTGCGAACCTGTCATTTAAATATTATTTACTCCCATTTTGTACCCTTTGTTTCTCTTTTTATTACATCTATGTCCTTGCCTCATTATTATTATTTTTGACATATTGCCCTGCCTCATTATTATTATTTTTGACATATTGCCCTGCCTCATTATTATTATTTTTTATATATTGCCCTTGCCCCCATATGATTAGTTTTTTTATAGATCAAATGATAAATTGTATCATAGACTTGAATCGACATTGACGTTCAACAGTATATCAAGAATGGGGATAATTGTCTGATTTATAGTGTCTCAAATACTAGCGTTTGTAGCTAAAGTATGCGACGTCTTATTAGCTTGTCTTTTGACGTGACAGAGTTTGACCCCGAAAGGGCTCTCATTTTTGTCCGGCACTCGGTCATTATCAATCCCTAAACCATTTACCGCTTGAACAACCCCTAGGCAATCCATCTCCATTACTCCTGCCTGCCACCCTTCCTCGTATACCTAAGAGTACTGCATTAAGAGATAGGAGCTTGATCATCTCCGGGTCTTGGTGTCCCGGAATCACTAAACACTTCGATGCCATTGCGAAGCCGGACGCACCCCTACATACCATGTCTCCTCCCCCTAACTCTGGGCTCAGGACCGCCCATCCACATTCACTTTTATCTCTCCTGGTGGGGGCCTTACCCAACTATAGCTCCGGCTCACGTCCTCTCTCACATTCTTGCCATCCCTTGACCGCCTTGATGCCTCCTCCAAATCACAAAGTTCGGCCAGAACTGCACTCAAATGGAAGTCGGGGTTCTCTCTACCTAGTTCTACACCTAGATGTTCCTCTCCCTCCAGAGTTCCCACCAAATCGCGATCATTATTTCCATTCAGTTCGACCCTCCTCGAGCTCCTACAACTCTCGAGCCCTACTCTTGGGTCGGTGTCCTCATGGGGATTCCAGTGCCCCTCTTGTCTTTGAATCATCATGTAGGTGTCTTTTACCCGGTATTGGTCGTCTTAGGAACCTCGCCAGTTCAACTATCAGCAATAGGGAATTGGGGGGGGTTAAAGATAGGATTAAAGTTGTTGTGGGGCCATCAAATATGTCATGAATGAAAGGCATGCTCCATCTCTGCTTCCTAGGTTTCATGACCTGGCTGACCATCGAGTCTCCCAACCCCGATGTTGAATGTTGGAATCTCCCGTCCTTGACCAGCAGCCCAGCATGCTCCATTACCTATCCTTCTCCTTGATCCTTGGAGGACCACCTCATGTCCTGCAAGAATGATGGACCAGAAATAACTCTCTCCTTGCTTCGGTTGAGCTGACAAGAAGTCTGAATTGGACTAGTATTTTGCCTTTAAAACTAGTGCAACCAAACTTTCTGGAAGAGTTAGAAGGCGCCAACCTTGTTTTCCTAACAACGCGGTGTTAAAATCCTTCATATTAAAACCCAGACCCCCTTGTAAGCGGTGTTTGCACATTTTATCCCAACTCTTCCATTTGATCCCATTGCCCGTCTTGGTGTCATAACTCCACCAACATGTTCATTATCACCTCCACCTCCTGAATAAGCTTCATCGGTATCTTATACACCCTCATCGTATATGTCGGGAGCGCAAGTATGACAGCTTTTAATATAACCTCTTTCCCCGCTTTGCTCAATAGAAGCACATTCCACCCTTGCAGTCTTTTAACTACTCGGTACCTAATAAATGTGAAGCTCTCATACCTGTTTCTCTGAATAAGTGACCGAAGGCCCAGGTAGAAACTCGTGTCCGCTACTTCCTTCATACTCGTCTTCTCTGATATGTGCATTGGCAAGTCCATAAAGGTGTTCGGACTAGAGAAAATCGAAGATTTATCCATATTCACCCTTTGGCCTGGTGCTTTTTCATATTGACTCAGCAGCTCCTTCCATGTTTCCGCTCCCCCTTCTTTTCTCTTGAAAATAGGAAGTTATCATCTGCAAAAAAAAAATGGGTGAGTGTTGGTGCTCGAGGGGTGATACGGCATCCATGGATCCTGCCCTACCTATCCCGTTGCTTTATTAATCTCGACAAGCCTTCAACACATATAATAAACAAATAAGGGGACAACGGGTCACCTTGTCTGATTCTTCGTTCCAACCGTAGAGGCCCAATTCTTCTTCCCTCCACTGACACCTATAACTGCGTTTTACGGACACACTCCATTATCAACCCAACCCACGTTTCTAAAAAACCTATTTGGATCATTGCCCTCTCCAGGTACGTCCACTTTACCCTATCATACGCCTTACTCATGCCATTTTCATGGACATGAGACTAGTGAGCCCGTGCTTACAGCCTCGCATATGGTGGAGTACTTCCCCCGAGAGAATTATGTTACATGTTATCAACCTGCCTTTCATGAAAGCACTCAGAATAACCCTATGGAGCTTATCTTTCATGCGGTTAATAATCACCTTTGTGACTATCTTATACAAGACATTGCAGAGAGCGATAAGACAAAACTCACATAACCTCTAAGGTCCTTTAACTTTGGGAATCAACATTACATTTGTCTCATTAAAGCTCTTCGGTAACCTCCCTGCACTCCCTTTCAATATGTCCCATTCTGCCACAGCTGAAGTAGAAATCAGTGAGGCGTTTGTATTATAATCGCACTATTGTAGGTTCAACATCCTCACCTAACACCAGTGTAAGAATGTTTTTGAGAAGTTTATCAATTCTCTAACGTACTCTAATACTTATATAGTCTTCCTATGCTCTCTCGTCTTTGTCACAATCTATCTCCACCATTAACCTAACCTTGTTTCCAATTATTTCATCCACCGTCATTGTTAAAGCTTGAAACGACAAGTTCGAAGCGTGAATCCATAGAGTGGTGCATTCAATTTGAAATCTTTGATTTTTCCTCATGCTCGAACGGTGCTAGGGCTACTAACGCTCTATTGAAGCCACAAAATTCCATGTCCAATACCTTCTGACGATCCTTTTCGTGTTTGAAGAAGTATCGTGTACCTCCGGTATGAGCGGTTGAATAAGTAGATTCCCTACATTCCAGGCTTCCTTCATTATCGATCGGAACCCCTCCTTTCGGTATGATTTCCCTGTTAATACCTTCTCCGCCAGGGCTATCTTATATATCTCTCTACTCTGGTCGAGTACGTCTTCCAGGATTATTGTTTCCTCATCGTCACTATCAATTACCACCCCCAAAAGTCATTCATGCAGTTCTTCCATGGTGTGTTGGTCTTGCTCTGTTATCTGCGATGTCCCTCCCTTCCCAACCGAACGTCCTGTCGGTGTTGTCATCCGCACGCAAGTGGCGGAACCTCAAAACCCTAAGATCGATAACTTCGGACTAGGGACCATATATGATTAGTTAATCTATTCGATAAATATAAACATGCATAATAATTAAGAGCATCTTCAGGAAAATAAGAACACAAAAATGTTATCTCCTACTGTTGTTGGCCCTAGTCCGTCTCGTTGATCTCGACACAAATATCTCTGGCATCGTCCTGCCCGCCACTGCAATCCCACCCTTTACTGTCGTTGGTCACCCATCCATCATCGAGACAACTTCATCCCCCACCCATGTGGTACCTAATGGGAGAAACTCCAATTTCCCCAACCTCGAACTCGACAAGAACGACGATCCTACATCAGCATGACCCCCCTCTATCCTCGCCCCGAGCCACCCCCAACAGGTTAAGTCTCGGATCCACCCACTTCCACCAGCGCATACGTCACCGCTGCCCTTATTCCTAGTGGGAGAAATCCCAATCTTCCCAATTTCGATTCTGATCCGTACGTCGAGTCTCGAGGGACTGGTCTGCCCCTATCATCGTCCCCTATACACCTTGCTCCCTAGTAAGGGGCTCGACTTCCCTTTCCTCCGCTAGTGCATGCGCCACAGTCGTCTTTAGGAGGTCTGCAACCACATGCACCTTCGTCTCCGCCACCACTGGGGGATCTTCCGCCGCCTCCAACCGCCCCACCAATCACGATTCGCACTATAGGTAGCAGGTTAAGCTTCTCCTCAGCACACACCACCGCCACATGCTCTTCTTATCCGAGACAATGTAGGTGCCTGACCGAACAATTGTTCTACGTCGGAACCTCGGATTCCATGGATGTACATGGGTGCCGCATGGTGAGGGCCACAAGGGTGGATCTCCTTGTTTTGGGGACCGGATACGACAATCATGGTGTTCTCCCAAGACCACAACTACATTGATGCAAAGGTTGAGGCCTTGAACAGGGAACCTTTCTACCTTACGGGAGTGTACGGTGAACCGGGAGGGGAAATCGCCACTGCACCTGGGAAATGATGTGAGGACTTACTAGGAGGGACACCTGGAGGTGGATTCTCATCAACGACTTCAACACTATCCTCGCCCAATCAGAAACTCGTGGAGGTAACTCGTACCCTACTCCGCTAATTACTAAACTTAAAAATGTACTGGAAGATATTGGTGTTCAAGATGTTCCCTTGGAGGATCATCCCTTTACATGGTTCCGGGGACGGAGAGCTGGCCATAGGGTGGCAACCCGACTGGATGGGGCATATGTATCGGGAGCAATGGGATG
>JAYMSV010000354.1:0-17863 GCA_036897745.1 Erodium moschatum
CTCCAATAACTTTTTGTATAAGTTTCGTTTGCCAGTTTACTACAAGAGGCATGTGGTATAAATTTACAAAGAATTCCACTTTTTTGGTGTTATTTTCATGTCTTAGTAAAAAATACTACCTTTATGTTAGAATCTGTGACAAAAGGTGAAGCGTAGTAAGAACCTGCGAATGACCTTTCTGAGACCGTTAGGACTCGGTGTTATCCCTTAAAACAACTAAGCATCCATGATCTCTACTTCGATCCAAACCCCATAGCATGAAGTACATCCTCCACATATTCCCATCTAAGCTTGTCATAAGCTTTTTCGAAGTCCATTTGAAGTAGAACTAATTCAACCTTTGATCTCTTCACAAACTGTATCACTTCGGATGCAATAAGAACGCCATCAATTAGTTGACGACTTGCAATAAAACCACAATGTACATCATGAACTAGATCAGGAAGTACTCGTTTTATCCTATTAGCCAAGGTTTTGGCTAAAATTTTATAAGGCCCGGATATCAAACTAATTGGACGCAATTCCTCCGTCATTTCTAGATTAGGCACTTTAGGAATCAATGTGATGAAGGTGGAATTAAGTCATTTTCTGATCACTCCTGCAGTATGAAAATCTTGAATGAAATCTTTAACATCAGCTCCCACGATATCCCAACAATCTTTAAAGAATAATAGAGAAAAGCCGTCCGGGCCCGACGATTTCTCATCTCCACAATCTTTCACAGTTTGAAGAAATTCCTCCTCAGTGAGCTGATCTTCCAAGAAACTATTTTGAGCCGGTGATAACTGACGAAAAGTTAAAGGTAAGAGACCCAGATGGGGAGATAAAGGACGAGACAATCGCTTCTGAAAGTGTAGAACAACATGATCCTTAATCTCCTTTGGCTTAGATAAAATTTGGTTTCCATCTCTCCTGACAGTAATTTTGTTACTCATCCCCTTGAAATTCGCTAACCGATAGAAAAAAAATAGAACTATTATCACCTCCCTTAAACCAAGTCTGTCTAGACTTTTGACACCAAATTCGTGCTAGACTCTTCTGATTTTTAATCAATTCAACACGTAGAAGGGATCTCGATATGCATTCAGTGTCTATCAAGTCCCTTTCTTCCAACATCTTGTCTACAACATCAATATCTACAGTCAGCTTCTCAACTTTTCGATCGACTCTTCCAAAAAATTCTCTATTCCAGACCCTTAAATCCGCTCTCAGGCTTTTCAATTTGTACCAAAGTTTGTAGCTAGATGACCCCGAGCAAGTCTAAGAAGGCCAAATCTCACTCACTGTTGGTTTGAATGAGCTATGTTTTAACCAGATGTTGAGAAACTTAAAGGGTCTCGGCCCACAACTTACAACCCAATATTCCAAACAAATAGGTCCGTGATCGGACATACGACGTTCCAATCCTTTTTGGCGCAAGTGCTCGAACTGTAGCAGAACATCTGAAGTAACTAGGAATTTATCCAAACGAGAAGATTAGAGCTTGCATTATACCAAGTGTACTTAAACCCCTACATTCTCAAATCTAGCAGATCAAGCTCCAGTAACAGTTGTAGAACATTTGAGTTATCTAATGAGAAAACATAATTTTTCTTTCAGCTTCAATAGAACCTAATTGAAATCCCCCCCGGTCAGCAATAAACTGCCAAACTGATCTTTAAGAAAGATGATTTCCTCCCAAACTGAATTCCTTTCCAAGTGACAAGAAGGACCATAAACATTGATCAGCGTTATGGGGACCGAAAGGGGACCAAAAGTGCTGAGACAGACAACAAAGGATCTTCTCACAATACTCTAATTTAGTTGGAAAAAAGAAGGCTTCCATACAGTAATGATGCCACCAGAAGCTCCAAACGATGGAGAAAAAAAAATTCCCTATTACTGCCAAAACAACAATTACGAAGAAAGGAGTGAGACACTGAATCTTGTTTAGTCTCCTGCAGAAAAACACAATCAGGCGTGGAGGAAGCATGACTTCCTTTATACTCCATTTTTTATGAGAGTGAGTTCCTCTCATATTCCATAAGAGGAACTTCATCTTATCAATGGAGTAAGAGAGGAGGAAAGGAGGGGACATCCTCCAAATCTCTTTCTTCACAAACGTCTTTGTAACAGTCGTCTTCTTCTCCTTCCAAATCCAGCTTCCCAGCTATCTCCTGGTCAAGATTACTAAACTGCTCGATAACCAACTCATCTTTGTCTATAGCTTTTAGGGGATTCGCCATAAGATAACTGTTCACTGACTATGTTTCTAGGTTAAGCACCTATAAGTCAAACTTTTTCCATAAGGTAACCGAAGACTAACGGAAACTGTTAAAAAACAACGAAATCTGTTAATTTTGACGGTGAACGTTAGGAAAAAAACATGTGCCGTGCACATGGGTGTTTAAAAATTTCTAAATGACCAAAAGGCCCTCAATATGAGACAACACCCTAACCTCATCTATTTTACCCTTTATTTTTATATTCATAAAATAATCTCCTTATCACTCCAAAACCCTAACCTCTTCTCTTGTTCTCTTACACACACGCCTCCTTCTTCACCTTCTTCATCCCTCTTCTCTTTCAAACACTCTCCATATCCTCCCAAATAATCTCACGCTGGAGTCTTCTCCTCCAAACACTCTCCATGTCTAAGTACCATACAACATTTCCAAGCAAATCTTTCAACATTTTCAAGCAAATCGGTCGGCGACATAAGCCCTTTTCACGGTGAAGACGAACCCACAGAGCACGATCGAGAACCACCGCTGGCCACGCCATAGTCTCATACCTCCGCCGCACCTGCAGGATCTGCGAATCGGTCCGACTTCGAGCCAGATCTTCACGGCGAGGTTTTCACTGGTGGGGCTGAGGCAAGGCGAGGGTTGAGGGCGACGGTCTTCGGGAGTGATTTCACCGGAGACGGGGTTGAGGACGGCGGTCTCCAAGCCTGATTCACCGGGACGGCGGTCTCGAGTTCATCGTTGTTGTTAGATTAGGGTTGTAGAAATTGATTTTTGAACTAGAGATATTTGGTTGATTTTCGTATGTACAAAAAAATGTATACTTATTTGATGAATTTGGGCACTGTATACTTGATGGAGTATTTGATGAATTTGGGTTTTGTGAATCTGGAAATTGGAGGTTGAAGAAGGTAATTGGTACCAAAATGAAAAAGAAAAATCTGATTTATATATTTTTTAAAATAAATTCTGATATTAGTTATTGAATTAAACAATTATTGTAATAATATGTGAAATTGGAAATTAAAAAAAATGAACAATTTGATTTTTAAAAATAAAAACTGATTTTTTTAAAATATAAACTGATTTTTAAAAATAAAATCTGATTATTTTTAAATATGTATTATTGAATTAATTAAACCAATTAAATATAGAAATTTAAAAAATTAATGGAATATAAAAAATTTAAAAATAGTTAAATACAATATTAATAAGGATAAGGGGTAACATAGTCTTTTTAAGTCCTCAGTTAGAGCTCCGTCCATTTTCTGACGGAAAACGTTGTTTTTTAACAATTTCCGTTAGTCAGAAGTCCGCTTTTAAAAAAGTGTAACTCCACAAGTGTTTAGGTGAAAATGGAAGTCAAATAACAGTTGTCTTATGACGTTTCCCCTATGAAAGGGGAATAATCATGGGACAAATGAGAATATTAGTTTTGTTAAAACCCACAAAAAAAAGTGGGCCTTAGTGCAGTGAAAGAGGAAGTGGTGGACTAAAGTGTAATTTAATACAAAAGCGAGGACTGGAAGGAGCAAATTTGGAGCAAATTTAGATGATACGTGTACAAGCCCCTCCTAGAAACTTCTCTCTCTTCCAAACTCGCACGCCTCACCCTTCGTCTCTCCGTTGTCGCTCGCTCCACTATCGGGTAACACAATCACACCTTCTCTCTTCCATCTTCTTCTCGATCTGCGATCGATCGGTATCGAGTTCTTTTCCTTTGCTTTCAAGCTATCTTCATGTTCGATTTTTAATATTCAACTTTCTATTTGGTTCTCTAGAAATCGATGGAAACAACAAATGAGTTTTCCGAATTTGGTCCGTATTTTTTTTTGTTTCTCGTATTGAAACAAGGGTATCTAATTTGGCTCTTGTTGATTTAATTGATTTGCTCGGAGCATGGGATTTTGGATTTTTTGATAGAAAATTTTGGAGTCTCGTCTGCTGTGTTTTTGCCTTATTCAGACTGTTTGGTTGCTGAGAAAACGGAAGGAAAATGTTTTAATGTGGTAATGCTAGGACGTAACAAATATTGTGGGCTGCTTAGGGGCATCTGTATCTTTAGGAACCTTAATATTTAACTTTCATTACAGATTTGTTTATTAGATCTGCCATTTCATTTATCCTCAGAATCAGAATCACAAAATTACACAAACTTTGTATTGTATTTTGAGTTTCCTTATACATTTGATTATAAGATGTGTACCAGTTTGAATTGGGTAGCTTTGTATGTTTAAAAAGAGTTTAAGGAAAGTATGTGAGTAACTTGTATGGTGTTTGAGTGGCTGCTTTTCTTATTACTATCGCTTCTTTGGCTCCAGGAAACAGACTAGCTGTTCTAGACACTGCCAGGATCGCAGAAGGTAATTTTATTTTCTCAATTAAAATTTTCACTCTTGGATGTAGGTTGTGATGATTTGTAGGCTTGAAGACGTAGATAGAATTCGTTAATTATTTCATGTTACCTTTATCTGTATTTCATGTCACCTTAACCTCTTTATTGTTTTGAAGTTTATTAAGTAGGACTCTACTTAAACCTATATATATATATACTTAGGTTGCACATTCTATTACTAATTTACTATATATCAACTACATGAACTTCCACGAGTTCGTAACTGTAATACCTGTTTGTACAGTTCTAGGACTTCCCCTTGATTTCTCCCTCAATTTTGAAATCAAACATATAGGTATCGATAAATTTCATTTGTACTGTTCAGTTGCACATGGGTCATCTTTATACCAAGATTTGTAATGGAAACAAATAGTTTAAGAATTTTTCTCAAGTTATTCATTTTGTTGGCCAAAAATTAATGTGAACAAGTTTTAGGAAATAGCCAAATAGGTAAGAATTGAGTTTTAAGCCTGTCTTTCCCCACTACTAAAATTAGCTGTTTCATGAGCAGTTTGCTAGTAAATAGCAAAAACACTATTTGTGACTAGTTTGCGAGCAACTCATGCCTTGCCAAATGCTTACCTCGCATAATTTCCAGCAATAAAATGTTGGGACTAATTATTCCCTGCAAATTCATTGCATGGTTTGCGAGCAGTTCGTTAGTAAAGCATATTCTCACATGTTTTATGATGGGAAGAACATTTTGATCGCAACTTCATCACACGTTGCTTGCACATGTAGGCTATTGATTGTTGGTTGTCAGGATACAATGAGAAGTTAACAGGAAGAATAACAAGAAGAGGGGACATAAACTCATCACACTTTGGTTTTGGTACCATGTTAAATCATTTAATTTGGCAAAATATGCAGCCTTGAGCTTCCCGTACTAAAAGATTAATCTATTAGTTGTGTTTGCCCATTGCCTTATACGTCGCTTATGTTTTTTTTTACTATTTAGTCATGTGGGAATCTTTTTACTAATCAGCATATGTTGTTAATTAAATGGAATGTGTATGATTTAGTAAATGAAAACTACAATTGTTGAGTCCAATTGGGAGTATTATTTTACATTGCAACTTTCTAATTGGGTCGTGTAAGATAACCTGTAGCTTGTAATGTCAATTTTGTTCTTACATAGCCCCTGGATACATATTGATCTGAAGAGCCAAATGTGAAACAATTTGGGTCTAAAGTATCCTGTTGCCAGGGTTAATTCATTAGGTAATTTAGGTTCTTTGATTACTACTTCAGAATTTGTATGGGTTCCCTAATTAAGATGGCGTTCTCACACTGCAATTTTGCTAAAGCCTAAAGGTAAGTGACAAAAATTACAATTGATAAATAAACTAATTAACTAGGTTCTGGCTAGGTGATCTGTCTGTGGCCCAAGAGGAATGAGTTTATTGTATGACTTCCTTAGTTTTAAATCCTCTTCAAGGAAGAAGCTTCAGGTTAACAACTATCTGAATCCTTGATGAATGTTTGGGTGATACTGTATTTTTAGATACATCTTATAGATCAACTTCCTAATGATCCCAAAATTCTAATGCCAGCCATCTGAAAGCTCATTTGAACCCTTAAGCAATGTGTTGAAATTAATGGTCTGTCAATATTCAGATATCAATTTAAACAGCTACTGCTCTCTCTTGTTTCTTGAAAATGCCAAATTTTGTCTGGTTATGTTAAACACAGATGTATAAGTTGATGGACTTAGTTTGAATGCAAAAATATAGGATGAGATTCATCTTTCGTTTGGTTATTTGGTTTCAGCTTAATCTTTTTAGTTCTGGCTGAATTTTTAAAGTGGATCACATCAGAATTATCTGAATTCTGATACTTGAGAATGTTAGTGGAAATATTTTTCATTACCAATTTTGCTTTCTAACATAGTTTCAACACTGTCCAATTCCTTTCCCTCTCCCTTGATTCTGATCTATCTTTTTCTCATGGGGAAAAGTATGAATTGATGTTCCAGCATCAACTAGAAATCCCGGTGTCAATGCCATGATTATTTTATTCAAAGTAGAATTATGTGTTTTTGCCTGTGTGTTTTAAGAACACGGTTTCTGATACCTTTAACCAGTATGCTCTCTTCATGAACATATATATTTTGTGACAGATTCACGTGTAAGACACGTAACTTGTGGAGTTTCGGGATTATTTTGAATTATCTTCTGTTGCTTTCTTGCAGGAATTTGTCCCTTGATTAAGAATGGAGTTGAATACCTTTAAAGATGCATTTGATCGTGTGGCTAAAAAGCAGAAGTTATCATCATCAAAAGCACAGGAAGTAGTTGATCAAGTTGGCCGCGAAATTGAACAGGCATTGGCAAAGATTCTGTCCATTCACAATCCCATCTCACCTGCTGAGCAGAAAGCTATCATTTTAGAGCTTAAAAGCAAGCTCACCGCAATTTCCCCCCACAACCAGTTAGAAGGTTCACAGAAGGAACTACACATAAACTTGAGCAAGTATTCAAAAATACTCGAGAAATCCTTCAATCCTGATATATCCAAGGCATACAGAAATGTTGAATTCGACTTCCATACAGTGAATCAAATTATCGCAAGTCACTTTTACAGACAAGGGTTGTTTGATCATGGGGACTGCTTAATCCATGAGGCTGGAGAACCAGAGGCAACTGAGTTGAAATCACAGTTCTTACAAATGTATCAAATACTTGAAGCCATGAAGGCTAAAAACCTCGAACCTGCTCTCAGTTGGGTTTCTGGCAACAGTGAGATGCTCAAGCAGAATGGTTCAAATCTTGAGATGAAACTTCACCGACTGCAGTTTGTGGAGATTCTGCAGAAGGGAAACCGAGATGATGCACTCCAGTATGCGAGGACTTACTTTGCTCCTTTTGCTCAGCTTCACATGGGTGAGATCCAAAAACTTATGGGTTGCCTCTTGTGGGCGGGAAGGCTTGAAAGCTCTCCCTATTCGGGTTTATTGGCTCCTACTCATTGGGAACAATTAACCGAGGAGCTAACACGTCAGTTTTGCAGCCTCCTAGGACAATCCTGTGAGAGCCCATTGAGTGTGACCGTGGCTGCAGGGGTTGAAGGACTGCCGACCCTCTTGAAGCTGGCCAATGTCATGGCAGCTAAAAAGCAGGAGTGGCAGACGATGAAACAGTTGCCGGTGCCTCTAGATTTGGGGAGGGAATTTCAGTTCCACTCGATATTTGTTTGTCCTGTGAGCAGGGATCAAGGCAGTGATGAGAATCCACCAATGCTGATGCCATGTGGTCATGTCCTCTGCAAGCAATCTATCATGAAGCTGTCGAAAAGCAGTACACGAACATTCAAGTGCCCTTACTGCCCGGCCGAGGCTTCAGTAGCCCAGTGCAGGCAACTATATTTCTAAAGTTATATTCGTTTCTCCTCCCCACTGTCAATCTATCTTTTGGGGACTGGAAGAAAATCTGTTATGGTAATCGTTGCTGGTGATATTTTATTGGCACATTGTATTTTCTGGGTTTCTAGCTTGTATATAGAAAAACAAATCATCCCGAATTTGTGTTTTTAATCTGTAGAATTACATACAATCTGTTCCATCTGCATTCTTGTGTTAATGGTTATGGGAAGATGTTCATGAATTATATATATGGGGAAATTTGCTGGTATTTGTATATGTGGAAGTATGTAGTGTCACTCAATCATTCTAGTTTAATTGCAGTGTGGACACGAGACAAATTGAACGGGCGAATCACCCACGCACCGTCCTTTCAGTCTGTTTGTGCTCTCCACTCGTTCACCTTGTAGTCACTTACCACACGACACGTGGCTATTCGGCCAGAATGATTATATATTGGGCTAGTATTAGTGTAGGACACGGGGGGAATTGGTATACTCTAGTGGTGGGCAAAAGTGAGGCGATTGGCCTAAAAAGTAGGAAACGCTTTTTTTGGCACTCTCTCTCCACTCAGTCGATTCTTTCTTTCGGGTGCTAATTTTTTCGTTCCAACCAATTCGTCCTCGAATTCCCTCTCCGTCAACCGTTCTCTATTCGTGACACCGGACAATTCGGCCCTACTGAAAACAATCATAGAGATGCAAACCATTATAGAGGTGAGGGCTATTCGACCGACTGATTAGCCCCAATTGTGGATACTCTTGGTAACCAAAAGATGCAACTATGATTTAATGAAGGTTATGATCAATTTGTTTTCCACGGGTTTGGAGCAGAAAATAGGCAGCAAATATCAAACATCTGAGTCTGATATAGAAATGAAAAAGATAAAATACAGAAAGCTTAAGCGACTCAGAATCCCAACAACTTCTTCAAACCGGGTGGGAAGAGTGAAGAAGAAAGCACAGACTGAGATTGGGATGTGCGTTGAAGAAGATAAGCTTCCACCATTTCCTTCACAGAGGTTTCAGACAAAGGATGGAAATGGGCACTCCACACAGACACGAAACCTTTGACTAAGACCCACTTCTGGTCTTCCTCCATCTTCTCCCAATCGGTCTTGAGTTGGTCTTCTCTCAGGGCCAGGTACTGACACAGCTCGCTGAAGAGGAGCTCTCTGCTCTTCCTCATGGCTTCCTCTCTCTGCACCGTCTCCGTATTGATTTTCGCCACTTGCGAGGCTAAATCTGATGCGAGCTCTGCGTCTCCGACCTTGTTGCTGCTCATGGCGATGTGGGTTTTGTGTCTCCGGCCGGGAAGGGGTCTTGTGGTGGACTGAGAGATGGATACGATGTGCGGAGAAAGAAGAACCCTTGAGCTTGAGGCCATTGCTATTTGATGATTGAGAGATGAGGTTGAGTTCTGTGACTCTGTCTGGATTTGTATCACTAATCTATTAATAAGTCACGACTGGCAGAGTTTTTATTTTCTTTCCTAGCCGTTTAGGGTTCGGCCTCAATTTCAGACCCGCTAGAATACATGGCGAATTCAATGGGTGAATCGACGAAAAATGTGATTTTCGACGAATCGGCTGCCCCTAAGGCAAATCGTTTACAGTCGCACTTGGTTCTTTCATGCACTTATATCTAATCATTCGATCGGATTTGTCTGGCTAGCCGCATTCAACGTTGTGAGAGACTAGACAAACGACCTCTAGTGGGTTAATCTTTAGTTCTTTCATGTACTTACATCTAATCATTCGGTCGGATTTGTCTGGCTAGTCGCATTCAACGTTGTGAGAGACTAGACAAACGACCTCTAGTGGGTTAATCTTACTAAAGATGCTCTTATAAGAATTTGTTCCTGGATGAAAGACTAATCGAATCTAGATCGTATTTCGCATATCGTTTTTATATTTAAATTAATGGACATCATAATCTAGAATATATTTTTTGCACATCAATTACGACGCTAAAAAATGTCTTAAATTTCTCTTCAAAATATCGAATATTACACTTCAAAAATTTGAACATAAAAATATTTTTGTTCAAAAATATTATTTTTCACCTGAAAGAGCTTGCCAACCTTTTATTCACAATTTTCTTAATTGGAAGACCAAATCGTTAGTCTGCACTTTTATCCCTGTCATCAATCAACCGACTTATAAACAGGTCTAATTATAGTTTTCATCCAAGACTCTCACAAACTGGAAAATCAGAAATTGGCTGCATAACTTTCAGTTGTTAAGTTCAGGACAACGAATACTAATACATCCATTTTTATAAGAAAAGCTGCACCAAAGTCAAGCACTACCAAGAAAATGGAGTAGAGCTAGATCATGCTTCTTCCTCATCTTTTACATGTAAATCTGCACCAAGGTCAAGCACTACCAGAAAGCTAGATTCCCATTAAAAACTGACCTTTGTCACCAATGTTTTCATCTCAATCGATCATGGTATGCAAGCGAAAAATGACGGGCATGCTTCACATTCTTCCAACACTTGATTGCCGTTCTTCCCATCTATTGTGGATCAGTTGGGATAAGATATCGACCCATGTGTCAGGAACACCAGGTAGGCACCAGTGCATACAGTCCTGACCCCATATCGCTACTGCATCCTTCTTCCCCAACCAGATTGCCGGATGCCCATCTGCTCTGTACTCGCTCATATGAGTCACATCAAGCACCTCAACATTTGAGCCTTGTAATGCTTCTTTGATCGCCTTATTGACTTGCCTCGCTTCTTTATTTACTCCATTGTTGCTTGGATCAAACCACGCGTCGAGCTGTCACCAGATTCCCCCAAAACAACAATATATCAGAACAGAATCAGTGCAGGTACTAATCTATTGGAATTTCCAACTATACTAATTTGTTTTTGTCATGAATTATGGTCAGAGTACAGAATGTTTGTAGAGTAGAAAGCAGACAACAATATATTATGAAAGAAATTTGATTCAGTATTGACCAGAGCCACTGCTATGCACTCTCTCAACTTCTGTTGGGCCCCTTTCTCAAGGTGGGAGGTCTTGTGACAGGCAATACTAGAGCTCCTTCCTAGTTTGAAGGATGTCTTATACATCAATCTTAAAAGTCTAAAAATCAAGAGTTTGATGCTCCTTGCTTCTACATAAGCAAGTGAGCCCAAATTTTGGTACACATAGCTGATAAAAAAAATATTACACTGAATCTAAGTAACTCATACCTGGTGCTCCTCCAAAGGTTCCTCAAACAAGCAGCTGCCATTTTGATTCCATTCACCACCATAAAAATGCCTAGGTGACTGCAAACGCCAAAACTTAATAGTCTTCTCAGGAACTTCTTTCTGTATATACGGTAGCATATTCTCAAGTACAAGTTTAAGTCCATCCAAGATTCCAAGGGCAGGATGTACAGGTTTCCCCGCCTTGTGAAACACAAGTGGTGTCTCTTTTGGGAATTTATCATATCCCCACCTTGCAAAGATCAGTTTGGCAAAAGGAGTTTGGTTCAAAAGCACAGCAGTAATTATTTAGTTCAATGTCTAAAACACCCAAAAAAACGGTAAATAAAAAAAATATGAGCACCCTTATGATAGAAGTATGGTTATCCGTCATAGTAAGTAAAAGTAACAAGATCCAGTATATTATGATAACATGCAATGCATCATACAAATCTTTCAAGCCAGAGGGCTCTCTTCCTTCCTTTGGCGGGTAAACTGCTGTGAATTGTTCAAAGCACTAAACCTACAATGTACAATATCATTCAACAAGTTTTCAGTACATAGACATGAAGATAGAGGAGTTACCAATGGCCAGTATTAAGAACAAGGACGTCATAGAACTTGGTGACATTAACCCAGTCATCTGCTGGAATATCAACATCTACTCGATATATTCCTTTCAATCCATCTTGATCAGAGACCGCTGACTGGTGTGGCTGCCACCTTAATTTAATCAGTTACGAACAGGTGAGGTTGCAATATCCAAATTATAATATGACAAATAACAAAAATATGTTACTTAAGTCTGAGCAAAATGTATTCAACCCTTCATATAATCATATCCATGCAAAGAAAAAACTATTCCTGAGTTTGCAAGTAAAGTAAAATGCCCTCCGGCCATTTACCTTACATATCCAATTCAGCCAACATTAGACTAAAAATTGCATTGATTCACACTTTGTGCTTTCCTCGAACGCAAGAATGGTTTAGATTATTGTATTAAGATATAAATATCTAATGATGCAGAGACTAAGCCCTTGTATTCATTAGTTCTATCAAATGAAAGCCTTACGTTGGCTAGAGAATTCATGCAAGGAAACTGCTACCGTACATATCTAGGCCATCTATACGCGGAACTGCCTACGTGAAAATTGCACTAAGAAAACCATGTAATTACTTAGATGCTCCCCGGCTAATTTACTCGATTTAGCAGTGAGAAGTATTCAGGGATTGTTTGATCATTCGCATTATACCAATCTTGATTGCTATACGTAAACCATGAAATAGATGGAAGAATGTCGAGGGTCATTCGTGCCTTGCTACACCCGAATGCAGTTCTGAATACAATTCAGCACCACTGTGCTTACCCTACGATCCATATGTGGGGGAATCCTGAGGCTTTACATATGTGATGAGAACCGGGTTTTTTTCTTTTATTGCTAAATAAAAATGCCCAAGGAATTAGAATGAACAAATAAGACAGTTCAAAAAAACATAACATGATTATAGATCTTAAACCTAAAACTAAGACATTACATAACATGATTATAGATCAGTCACATTAAACCTAAAACTAAGACATTCGACATCAGTAAAAAAAATTACCAAATTTGCACAAATCCAATGAACCAAATGCAATCACCAAGCAAATTCGAACAGCGAGTTTATACAATCAAAAGCCAATGGAATATAATATAAATCAGATCAAGCAGTGGCAAGACGAAGAAGCATAAGAAAATAGCTTACTCGTATTTGGCGAGTAGTACAGCTCGATGGTATGCAACAGTGACATTGTATTTGGGAAAATAAGCTCCTCTCCAAGCCCCCTTCCTCTTCCACTTCTTCGCGCCCAAATCAGCTGTTCTAAGAACGCACAAGAACGATACCAGAAAATTCTCGTTCAAAGAGTCACCGACGAACCCAATGTTCCTGTTCCTCATCTGACCCAGAAACCGGAACGGGTCGATCCGCGGCAAATCGCACGATTCAGGCACCCATTTCCAGGAATTGATCGTGCCCATGTTGTCCCTGCTGTTCCTGAGGCAGTTCCAGGCGTTCCTGTGAAATGGGCAGGTCTCATCGTAGATGGGTCTGCGATTGGGGTCTCTGACCCACTGGCCGGTGAAGAGATTGCAGGAGGGCCGCGAAGTGTAGGTTGTGTGGGAAGAGGCGGAGAAGGGAAGGAGTGAAGAGTAGAGGTAGAGGAGGAGGAGGGTGAGGAAGATGAGACATGGGAACAGAGGTGGGATTTGCTTTGGAGCCATTTTGAAGCATATTGTACGGTGAGCCGAAACAGCATAGCTGCTTGCTGGGCTTTTTTGTACTACTCGGTACAACACATCTCAACATCGGCTCATTCTTCCATTTCTATTTTCTATTAGAGCACCTACAATGGCTCGGGACCGCGTTTCAGTCGAATCCTCGAAGCCGCATTTTTTCGACGTCGGGGATTCTGTAAACTCTGAACTTCGATCCATTCGATGGATTCGGACCCGTTGGATCTAGGCCCAACGAATCGTATGGTGACACGTGGCATAGATAATTAAACCCGAAAGTTAAATTCGGCTTTAAATAACGAACTAAATCTTCTTCTTCACGACACTCCCGATTCTGCTGCAACTTTCACCGGCGTTTCTTCAATCAACCATGCTGCATAATCGGTCCATATTCAACTGTTCAACAAATTGCCTTTCCGTTTCTCCAAATGAATCAATAGCCAACAACGAAAACTCCCGATTCGATGGCTCGACCACGGTCTCAAGATCAAGCTCAGAGACAACCTATCACGGGCTACCCGTACCGGGAACGCAATGTCCATCGTTGGTCTTATATGTCTGACTTCATCCACCCCCCGTCAAAGGTAATACGTATGTATCGGAAGCGGAGTCTCCCCGAGGAGGTTACATTGGTGTGTGCATGGCTCAAACTGTCGGAGCACGAAGCAATCCAGAATGACCAGGATTTTTGGGATAGCATTAGGGTGAAGCTCGCTCACGTGACCCGTCAAACCCCAGCGACAAACCGGTTCGCCGAAACTGCAATCACCGTTAGACCATCACCAACAGGAAGGTGAAGATGTTGCAGTTGTACTGGTCAAAGTTCAAGCTCATTTACCAACTTGTTCGTTCCGATGACCAGGTCATGGCCGATGCGGAGAAGGAATATGTCGAGAAGTACGAACACTACTTCGTACGGAAGCACTAGTGTATCCTCGTGCGTGAAAAGCCCTGTTGGATGTATCGTAATGAGTAATTGGTTGAGGGGTGTAATTGGAAGTGGAACGTGAAATAGTTTCTAAAGATGTATACTGACACGACATGACTTCCGATTTCAAAAATACAATTTGCTTAAGTTTAGTATGTCCCTTCTGAATCTAGAGAAAAAAAGAGACATGATTCTGACGTCAATCATCTCGAGACTGAATACAAACCAAAGACATATTATATTTATCAACAAAACGCTTCAATGACATTTTGATAATTGTCGCAATGTTTGACCCACATTAGATTGTGCCAGTCTATTTCCATTATGAACAAAAAAAAGATTAGATTGGTAAAATTGGGTAAAATCACCCCTAAATCCATAAAATCCTTACAAATTGTTACAATTATACTCTTAGATTAAATTACCATTTGTGGGTGCTCTTAGTCAAGCTCAATTTTACCCTTCAATATACGAATCAAGATAATCGTAAAAAAATGTTATGTTATGCACACAATTTCTTTTTGTAATTGACATCTTATGATAAGTTTACAAGGTTATTATTAACAAGGTTATTGTTTTACAAAAAAAAAAATCAAAATTATACGTGTAACGGTGTATGCATAAGGTTACATATTGTAAATTGCGTATACATGAGGATTACAAATTGTAAAACATATGAAGACGAAGTTATTAAGAGTCGGGCTCTACTAGCATGGTTTCCCTTAACTTGAGTACGGAGAACGGCCCGCTGGTGCCATGGTTATAGGTTCTCGGGTTCGGGTGGTATGGTGGTTTGTCCTCATGTAGGGGTGGAGCCCGATGGTCAATTGTTTGGAGAAGACGACATCAAAGGGTTCCAGGGTTGTTAGCGTCAATCTTCGATAGAGGGGGCAGCGATGAAGACGTAAGGTCTTACTATCCTCCTCAACAAGTTCTACCCCACGATGGCACTTCAGGCTCTATGGTGTGACAGAGAGAACGAGGTCGGGACTAAATCTGATATGGCATATTTGGTGGACAACGACAATACCAAAACAACGAGAAGACTACGATGTGACCTAGGGCATAATTCTTTCTAGTCTGGCTGGGGCATTATTGTCATTCAAACTCAGGGGGCTGTTTTGGCCACGAGAAATAGAACGGTACAAAGTGCTTGGTAGCCTAGTATGATTGAAGCATGTGCAATTGTCGTCGCATTGGCTTGGGCCCGACATCAGCAATAGAGTTAGGTTATCACCCGCAACGACGCTTATGTGTTGCTTGGCTTCCTCCCGGCCCCACCTACCTCTATCACCGATTGGGGCCATTCTACAGGACACTAGAGTCCTTATCTCTCTTATCGAGGAAGTCAACGAACAAGACTTCTCATTGGTTAGACAAAAAAGCTTGTTTGGTGCCTATTCTCCTGAATTACGGGATACATTTACCGAATACCCTTACCCTTATCTTACATTTGGAAAATTAATAAAAGGGGTAACGACTTTTCCGTGTTGTGGACAAAGATGAAAGTGATAAGTCCATACTGTGGCGACCTTTATGTTCAAGTCCTGTCAGATAACGACTTTTAATTTTCAAAAAATAACAAAATTTGTTAAAGATGACGTTGACATTACAAAAAAATACCATGTATTTTTTGAAAATAACTAGAAATCATTGATAAGACTTGAAAATGAAAAAAAAAAGATCACTAGTAGAACTTACATATAAAGGTGGTTTCAGTACGTACGAAAAAAAAGTTGGGTTTACCCTTAATAAAACTCTCTTATCCTAAAAGAACAAAAAAAATACCATAGTTTGATCATTAGCAAAAAAAAATAGAGATAACGGTCATCCTCCCGCGTAGACGGTAGTGTCGTGGCACGTTATCTAGCAAGAGAAAGGCAATGGTGGAATTGGTCTCGTCTCGGGTTTAGCTACCTACCTACCCCTCTCTTTCCACAGTCTTGACTCCACCAATCTAAATCTTATTCTAATCTAATGGGCTTTACCATTCTCAGGACCTCCTCTCTTCTATCCTCCAGAGCCATTCCCTTCCGCTCTCTTCCTCCTCCAGCTTCTCTTCCGCTGAAACCCTCAGGCTCAGCCTCCGCGCTCCGCACCAAGCGTCGCTTCAGTGTCGTAGCCATGGCCTCGCCCGGAAAGGTCCAGAAATCGGAGGAGGAGTGGCGCGCTATTCTCTCTCCCGAGCAGTTCAGGATTCTGCGCCAAAAGGGCACCGAGTACGATCTTTTCTTCTTCTATCAATTACGTTTTTGATGCTTCGTTTTTAACTGGGTATTGGATTGTGAACCTATATTGAGAAAGTTATTGCTCAAATTTTAGAGCCTAGATGATCAGGGTTTGACTCATGATTAGGAAGCTTGGATTGAGGTTATTGTTCAATTACCATTTGTTGATATTTCATTTTTAACTGCTTATTGGATTCTGAACCCATCTTGAGAAAGTTATTGATCAAATTTTAGAGCCTAGATTAAGGTTTGGCTCAGGATTAGGAAGCTTGGATGTAGGTTATTGCTCGGTTACCATTGTTGATACTTCATTTTTAACTGCATATTGGATTCTTAACCCATCTTGAGAAAGTTATTGATCAAATTTTGGAGTCTAGATTAAGGTTTGGCTCAGGATTATGAAGCTTGGATTAAGGTTATTGCTCAATTACCATTCTTGATGCTTCATTTTTAACTGCGTATTGGATTCTGAACCCATCTTGAGAAAGTTATTGATCAAATTTTAGAGCCTAGGTTATGGTTTGGCTCAGGATTAGGAAGCTTGGAGGAATTATAGTATGTAGGTCCTCAGGTATCTTGGTCATGCTGTGCTGGGTTGTGGTTCAGTTAATGTCTCATTTGGTTTTGTTTTTAGGGATAACGTACCTTTGATTCTCAAACACAAACATCCTAAGGTGAGGGGTTATGGGTAACACATTGTCGGCTTTCGTTATTAGTCAAAAACTCCGGATTCACACTGAATAAGCGATGGTTTTATAAGGAACGCACTGTCACCTTTCTCATTTATCAGTGTTTTTTGGAACAAAATGGACGAAATTCGTGATGGTTTTGATGAATAACGGAAGGTGGCAATGTGTTATTGTTAACCCCTCACCTTTACGGTGTATATTTGAGAACCAAAGGTCACCAATGGTATATTTATGCAATGCACTTCAACAACAGTAGCTCTAATTTAGCGCTTAGGATTCTTAATCCTTAAAGCAGGATCTAATTTATCCACCATTTGCTTAGTCTTTGTGCATAATCCTTTATCTGAGGTGAGAACCTCAAGACACTATATGAGGTTGGTTGTCATAGACAGTCACAGAGCATGTCCAGCTTAATAAACTAGTAGGCACTCATTTTTATTAGTTTATTCTTAAAAGTGGTGTAAACTTACTATGTTTTTTAACAGACTAAGAGGTTCCCTTGATTTCCTCGTGAGTTCACTCATACAGTTATTATAAAACAGATATTATATATATATATATATA
>JAYMSV010000355.1:0-17860 GCA_036897745.1 Erodium moschatum
TCTAACGTTAATTATAAAAGAAGCATATATGACATATACTTACATCTTAATGACATTGTTTACTTGCTTATTGACATTTTTTAATCTTTGAAGTATAATACCATATTAATTTTTTTATTGTTTATTGTCGTTTTTATTTTTATAAGGATATTAACGTTGTTTATTTGAACATTTTTTTGTCATTTAAGGATATGAATGTAAGAAATATATATTTTCATATTTTTGAAATGTTCGTTGCTATTTGGTTCATATATACAATAACATACTTGTTTATAAATTAAAGAAAACGTAGAAAAATAAAAATCCATTAATCCCTGAAGGCCCTAGCCGCTGAACTAGCGCCTAGCGTTTTGTAGAACCTTGGTCTGAAAATGGCCCGAGTATTCAAACTTTTATTGTTGTTTACATTCAATATCGTTAGGTTAGGAAATCAGGTTTCATGAATCGATGTTGAGTGATTTGTCTGTAGAGCACATGAGGATTTCTCTGAGTTCCTGTGCAGAATCGTAGTGGTGGACAAGCAGAACCAAGAGTTGTGTTTGGCTTCATTCTTCCTCTGACTCTCGGGTTAGGGACCACGAGTAGTTGCATGGTCCGTCCGTGTTACACTTGCAGAGAAGACTAGCTTAATGGCAACGGAAGTTCTCGCAACTTGTCCCAAACATCTCACGATGGAATTAGAACCTTCTTATAATGTAATCGCCTAGTTATTCCTAATTTAGGTATAGAGAGACATACAACATTAAGATTCGTGAAATTTTCTAGCTTTCGGGGTTGTAATCCTATAGCTATCGCACTCGTGTTAATCTAAATGTACTATAGATAGATTTAAACCCGAGTTACATAAACCATAGTCCTTTTAGCAATTCTCATTTCACAATTGTTGAATGCTAAAACCTATTCATCTATCAAGTGATCAATTTGATGAAACATTAAGTTCAAATCATACAAGCATTAATGTAAATACAAATTGCACAGAATAAACATTAAACCTCATTGAATTAATATATCTTGTTGCTTCCCCTAACCCTAGATCAGTTGAAATTTAGCTCATGGAGATGAAGAAAGAACACAAAGAAGAATAATAACAAAAGGTAAACATGATTTAACAGGCAAAGTTGATAAAAATGCCAACATAACGATGAAATCACAAAGTGTTGCTTAGATCCTTCCTCTCATACACTAATCTCTCCCCAAATCTCAAGCCTAGGTCTCACCCAATCTGGTTTTTGCTCTCAAAACTCATGTTCTTCAAAAATAACCCAACTTCTCTATTTAAAGCCCCAAAAAATGAATACGGAAAACATCTCAGTCGTCCGACGCGGACTGCCGCACGGACGTTCTTGGGTCCGCTACGGTTAGGCCATGGTATCTCTTTCGTCCTCGAACAATTTCGACGTGTTGGATCCAACTACCTCTAATCATCGTCCGCTTTAGCTTTCGTTGGATCCAATTACCTTTCGCAATCGATTTCTCTTCGATCTCTCCTCCATTCTCATATGGTTTCGGTGTCGTTCCCCTCTTCCCTCTCTCTCACAGCACAACCAGATCTAGGATTATTTGGTCGTCCCCATTAAATCCGATGATATACCATTAATATTCATTGTTAAAAATCGAGAATTAATCTCTCGTCGGGTATAGTGCCTGAAATTGGAAAATCGATCACTGTCATTTCGATTATTTTATAACATAGGAGATGATTAATCAACCGTGCACACACTTAATCAAAATAGCCTCATATTTCTCCTTAATAATCATTTGAAAATATTTATGCTCAACCCAACTTGTTTGAATATAAAACTACAATTGAGTCTAGAAATGTCAACTTGACGTTTTAGTTGAGTTGATCCTCTATTATTGTATCAGAGTCTGGTTCCTCATAGACACAAGTTCAAATCCTGCTATCTACAAAAATACTAATTTCTTTTCTATTTATCTAATGTGTTCTCAAAGGAACCATCATTATCTCTCTTCTCAATGGACAATCTTTCTTTTCAAATAATTCACGTCCAAAACCCGTAAGAGGGTTTATCCGTGAATGAACATGTTGGAATATAAAACTGTAATTATTTCTTCAATTATCAATATGAGATTTTAGTTCAGTTGATCCTTTTATACGATTGATTATAAATTTAAAGGATCTCACCCCTCAATCAATGACATCATTTTTCCATCAGGGTGGGACAATGATACGAAATCGATCTATTTAAACATCACTGAGTCTGGCATGTCTCGTTTAAAGTTAAGCACATATCATGACTCATCCAAAGTACTTAGTATTGGTTTCTTGTAATAGTACACACTACAATTTACACTCTTTCGTTTCCTTGGTACCTTTTATTTCTATTGAGCATCATATGTCTTCAACTTCTGAAAAATGGTCTTGAGAATAGTTTGGTCAAATGTTAAAGGGTTAAATACAAAAGCTAACCCACTAAGTGTTATGAATATTGTTCCGTAACTCCAGTAGCCTTAACATGTTAATATACTGCATCATATATTGTAGGACATGACTGTTAATATGGCTCCTATTATTAGTTGATATAGCTCTTACTCTGTTAGCACTTCTTCTGTATAAATAGTACAACTATTGATTAATAAAATACAAAAGAACGGTCATTTTCTTTATGGTATCAGAGCAGCGTTCTGATCTTACTTTCTTTCTCCTTCTCCCTTTACTCAACAACACCCCAACATCGTGTCAACATACAACATCTCTTAGCTTCCGAACCCTTATGAAGCAACAAAACTCTTTACAAATATACATCTCACTAGTGTGATCAAACTCAACCCAACCAATTATATTAATTGGTAATTACAATTTCAGGCTATTCTTGAAGGCCATGACACGTTCAAGTTTGTGGATGAACCTCATCCTATGCGTGCTGCTACAATTTCAACTACAGACACGCCTCCTCAACAAATTCTGAACTCGGCTTATTTATCATGGAAACGTCAGGATCAACTTCTATATGGAGCTATTCTCAGCACTCTCTCATCCTCAGTTGCTTCCTTGGTGACCCAAACTTACTATAGTCATGAGATTTGGACTCTACTCTAGCGAACCTATGCCAAGGCTTCTAGAGGACACATTAAGCAGCTGAAACAAAAGCTTCGTTCCGCTGAAAAAGGATCTCTCTATATCCGATTATATGCATGCTCTGAAAGGCACATCTAACCTCCTATTGGTAGCCATGTTAATCCTAAAGATTACTGATTATATTTTGTAGGGTCTCGATGAAACATATAAGCCGATAATTGAAGTTATGGCGGAAATAAGGTCATTTCAGGAGCAATTCGACAAGATCCTTAACTTGTTTAAGGCAGAGATGGCGGCATCAACGGTGGAGAGGGCGGCCTCAAAAGCAAGGCAACAGAGGATGAAAAACTAATACAATCTTTGCATCTGGCAGAGATGGCATCGTCAAAAGCCTTCAACAGGAGATGGTCACCTCTAGTTGTGACTCATCAGTGAAACTAGAGCAAGACCAAGAATTGAACAAGCTCAAGTCGTCGAGTCTCCTTGATCACTATAAGGTCGAAAAAGAGGAAGTGATAATTGAGGGAACCTATATAGTTCTACTCAAATACTCATGTTTACATTCTGTTTCTTGCCTCTTATATTGGTTAACCAAACTGGAGTTTTAAAGCTACTAGAACCCAATATCCCACCTATTAAAACTCTGTTATACCACATTATAATTTGGTGCTTGCGGTCAAGCACTATTTTGAAGTGGGGGAGAAATGTTATGAGTCTAACAGATTTACTAGTATTAGTTTTTTATGTAGTTATTTATTAGTTATTAATAGTTGCTTAATCATTGTGATAATGGGTAGTTATTTATTAGTCATGGGTAGTTACTTGAAGTGTTGCTATCATAAGAAGCTCCATAATATTTCTATTAGTTAGGACGTCCAACCTATTTATAAGCTGGTCATTTGCTGAAAGAGATATAAAAAATTATAAACAAAAATCAAAGGCAAAAGGTTTCCATCAAGATCTTGCATTCTCTCTAACGAATGCTACATAAGATTTTGCGTTCTCTCCAACGAATGCTACAACACCTACCCCATAACTCGATCCAAGTTCGGGACTATAACATTGGTATCAGAGGAAGTTATGGGGGACGGGCCGTCCTTGCAGGAGCAGCTCAGGAGTTCTTGCGTTCATACTATGCGGATCAAGCAGCGACAGAGGCAAGACACGTTGCGGCGGAAGCCCAACATCGGGAGCTCGCCGCACAAGTCTAGCATCTTGCTAACTCGATCCAGATAGGGAAACAAGAGCATAGCGCCGGGGAAGCAAGTCGCGTCCAAGAAAGGTTGAGTCTGCATGCACCAAGAGATGGACGGGCCGCAGATACGATAGTATGGCTGAATCGTTGTGAATGTTTTTTTTATCATCAAAGAGTCATGGAGGATGAAAAGGTACCACTTGCTTCTTTTTGTTTAGAATCTGATGCTCAGCTATGGTATATGAAGTTGCAGAAAGACCATCGTCATCTTTCTTGGGAAGTGTTTAAACAATATTGCAACTTGAGGTTTGGTGCTCCACTGAGGGGTAATAGGCTGAGGGAGCTAGCAAAACTTCACCAAACCAGGAGCGTCCAACGGTACCAAAGTCAATTTGAGAAAATTTCAGCTCAAGTGCAATCGTTGACTATAGAGCAAGAAGTGTCCTTATTCATTGGTGGATTAAAGGATGCCATTGCTATGGATGTGGAGGTACAACAACCCGCGGATATCCTGACCGCAATGCATATGGCTCGGATGTTCGAAGGGTGGCAGGCGAGGGAGACGGAAGATGATCAGCCACCTTACATTCGTAAACTTTCTCAGTCAGAGATGGTAGATCGTCGAAAATAAAAGGGTTATGTTTCAATCGCGATGAGAAATATGGAAAAGGACACCGATGCAAGCGGTTATTCTGGTTGGAAGCCATTTAGGACGATGATCACGAGAATTCCACGTCTGTATAAGATGACTATAATTCGGGCGCTCGTGGTCAAGCGTCGTCTTGATGGGGAGGGTAATGTCATCTTTTTGTTAAGATCTTCTCCTATATAAAGGAGCTGAGAGGAAAATAACAAAAAAAATGTAGAAAATTGACAAATAGTGTGTCGTTTTTTTTTTGAGAACGTGGTAACAAATGCAAATCTCAACTTGTTATTCAACTTAAATACATAAGGTCTTTATATAGACCACCCAAAACATCTCACATCAAAATCATAACATCTACTTCTTGGTCATGGAAATCGCAATGTTGAAGTACTTGGTCTTTTCTATGAGGAGATGATCGGTGATATGTTTGGCATACGTAGCATATAAATCTTCAATAACATCCTCTCCAAAATGACTTGCCACTAGAGACTCGGTGATGGCTCTCATAATATTTGCCACATTTTGTCCGGTTTTCTGCTCGTCGAAAGCATAGTTCTCTTCCGCCTTGTTATCGCTTCCATCCCAATTGGTTTCGAAGTCATTTAACAGATTAATATTAAACGATCCTTCTCTTTCTACTATCTCCTTCACTTCTGTTATTGATGGGAAATATATCGGAATATTAAAAGAATCCACGTCACCTTCCTCGACCATCCCCTGATTTATTACATTTCAAATAGATTTTAGTGTCAGAGAATCTATATTTGTTTGGACAAGATACTATGTATCCTTTTTGTCAAATAATATACATATAAGCATAAGATCTGTTACTATACAATTAGGTACATTTGAACGTAATTTGATGATAAAATAAATAATTACCTCTTTCGTCAATTGGAGGAGTGACTTAGATAGCAAGTCAAAGATACGACAAGAATCCCGACAAGTCGGATCTTCATTTTTACCGATAATTGTAAGAATCATTACCCCGCCCCGTTTCAATTCCTTGGCTCGGTAGCCAAGGAATTTCGAAAAGTCTACTTGAAACTGTTTCATGTATGCTTCACAAACGTTTAGAGGACTTGTTGTTCCGACACAAATATTTCCCTTGTTGTTTCCGATGCCTCCGGGAACCTAGTATGTAAACCTCAAATCATGTCACATGCATTTATAGAGGTAAAGTTGCATGTAGGAATGAAAGATAGTAGATAAATATAAAAGACCTGAGAAAGCCAATGTGGACCATAAGAGGAGTGAACAAGATGGAGGCTTGAATTGGGAAAGAGCCTTCCATGGAAAGGACCTGGGGTTCCCGAGACATAACAAGGAACGGGACCGTTCGACAGCCTTTGGTAGAAACCAGGCAACGACATGAAAACCGAGTTGAAGTCGTTGGTGGGAAGATCGTTAAGAAAGACTTGAAGCTCTACGTGAGATTGACTCGTTTCTCGTGACCAAGACGCAATGGCATCGATGATGTTGGAGACTGACAGAAAGGTGTTGACTCCGAAAGAGCAACCCAGATCCGCGATCGCTAAACACTGCTCCTGCTCGGGGAGCCGCATAGTCTTTATAGTTTGCTCTACTATCGGCCTTGACTTGGTTATCGCCGCCCTCTACAACAACGAACTAATTTTTTTAATTAAGAATATGCACCGAGTTACATACTTTGAACTAGAAGAACTAGGTGTTGAAACTTGTGATACATTATACTAAAATATCTACTTTGCACGGTAAAATTAAAGTTGATTTGTACTTACCTGGGCGATTGAGTTATTGGCATAACTGGTTACACCATGATCACTACCATTCATATGAAGGCAGCTAGTTACTTCCATTATCGTTTGTGTTTCGTAGGCTTTCTCTAAACTGCTAATAATATGGTACGTCTAAGTGTTACGTTCCCATAGCAATATATAAGGGTGAAAATTGCTCTCTCACTTGTTGGGAATGAGTCACGTGTCGAAGTTGTCATGAGATTGGATCTGGTAGTCTGGTGCAATACCTACATGTGTTCCAGACCCATAAATATTTAATGATCTGATAAGAGACACATGTTCTTATTAGTTTTAGTTTAGATTTCACTGGTTGAACCAATGTTTTTAATTTAAAGAGGTTGATTAGATTAATATTATTGTTTAAAATATAATATTCTTGCACATGCTTGTATATATGGTTTATACATCCAGAAATGATCTCCCTTTTTCTCTCTAAAGGTACCGACCAAACCCTAGTCCCTCCTTCCCGAAATTCGTCGTCACTTGTGGCTTTTGTTGGCTCCTTCGAGTCATGGGAGCCACCGACGGCTTTTCGTTTGTTCTCCCGTAGCTTTCTTTCTTTCCAATTTCCCCTCTTTTGTCGTGAACACATATATTTCTTAGGGGGTGCATTCGTGGCCGCCGTGCATGGTGTCTTCGTCGCCGGGTATTCTGGTGTTGGCCTCTAGCGGGGCTATGGAAAGGGCTTCTATAGTCAACGAGATCTGCTGCGTCAGCTAGGTCATGCCTCTCATCGGCGTCTTCTCTCTTTTGTCGCTGGTTCGTTTAGGTGTTGGCCCCCGGGCTCGAAGGGGTACTTTGGTTCAGATCTGGTTTCGTGTGCTAGGTTTGCCGTTTGGGCTCGGGTGCGATGGTGCCATCGCTCGTGTCCGTCTGGATATGGTGAGTCTGGCCTCTCCTTCTCTTTCCCTCGATACGGTATATCCATGGGCCTTTGGGAATTTTCCCCTGTTTTGAAGAGTTTCTGGAGATCAGATTTCCCTAAGTCGGATAGGGGCCGGCGGTGGATTGATGCGGATCACCGATTCCCCCTCCTTCTCATTGTCTCCGTTTGTGTTGGCTACGGGACATGGGGACTCTATGCTGAGTCTTGGCTTGGAGGGTATGGGAGATCGGGATTTGGTTCACCGGCGTGGTTCTGGATGCTCTTGGTACGGGGTGTAGCCCCGATGGTGCGATCTCGAGGTTGGCGGCTCATGGACGGATCAAGGTCCTGAGGGTTTGTTGCTGTTTTTGGGCCTTTTGGCGCTTTAGGTTTTAGGCCAAGACCCGTCTGTGGGTTGGGCTATTTGGTTTAGTTTATCATCTTCCAGCCCGTTGTAACTAGTATACGTGTAACTCGTTTTTTTTATAAGCAAGGATTTTATTATGAATGATGTATAAATAGACAATATACATCACGGAACCGATCATCAAAGAGATTTGATTCGGAACGAAAAGAAAAAATTAGTCAAGATATCAGATCAACACCGAGACTACATCATCCAAGCCATAAAAACATCATCACAACCAAAACTGAAATCTCCAGCCCGCCTGCAACATAGCTGGCCGAAAAAACCACCAGCACAGCAGGAAAGAACATCCACACACCTGCAACATTGCTAGCCAATAACTTATACGTAAAAAAACAACCCAATTTCCCCCTTGCACATTCACTGCACCCACATTGGAACCGAATTAAACCAAGCAATCCACCGATTGCATCTTAGCTTTGTAGGCTGCACTGTTGCGTTGTAACCATAAAGACCAAATCACTGCATAACCCACCAAAAACCAATTTTTCCACCATCTCCTTGAACCCATCCCCTTCCACAACTCAATACACTCTACGATCCCTTTCGGTACGACCCAAAGAACAGCCCACCAACTAAAAATATTTCCCCAGATGCACCAAGAATAGTCACAATGTATGAATAAATGATTTTGATCCTCAAAGTCACTTTTGCAGAAATAGCACCAGCACCTCATTGCATTAAGCGAAATTTTGCAGCCCCTCGACTCCAAGAAAGATAACGTTGGAACGACATTATGCATAAGCAACCAAACAAAGGTGCAGAACTTTGGGGGCACACCCGCCACCCACAAGGAACTTGCCCAAGATGGAGAGACGGAGGACTCTCCAATTAATAACTTGTAAGCTTGCGACGTAGATGTTTTTAGTCTGCTATTAAGCAACATGCTTCTTTCTCTTCTCGCGGGTTGGTGCGAGTGGAGAGAAAAAAAAAGGGGAATGAAGCCTTTATAAAACTTCTCGATAAAAAAAAAACTAGAGCTTGGCTCCCAACTAAGAAGACCATAAGGGTATTGAACTTATTTTTTATACATTAATATATTTTACGTATACTCATGCCGAATAAAGGGTCCAAAAACAAGACCAATGCATCACCCATATATTAACTTAGCCATGGCCAAATTGCATTTCTTGATTAATTTGACAAATCATGGCTATACAGTACAAATTGTTGAAAATAGTAACAATATATCAATGGCGGAGGATAAAAAGAGTTTGTGAACCGAATAATCAAGTTGTAACGTGATATAATCAATCACTTGATTTAAATCGGTTTGTTTGATGTGATCTCGGTGGTGATCATCAACAGTTGTCCCTCAAAGTTTATACAACATCAATCCGATAACGTCACTCTAGCAGGTGTGAAACTTGCGAATAACACTAAACTCGATTCGACTTCAAAATTGTTGAACTTTACTAATTGGGATCTTCAACATCATTTTGTCAAAATTGTCCCTTGCTCAAACCAAATGTCTAGTCTATAGATTTTTGAACGAGAAAAGTAAGCAGCAGCTTGTGAACATGTGCGCACACAGGGAGGAACCTACCTGTATACTTCGGTTATTTAATGAAGTTGATGGGCCGAGCCCGTCCGATTTAATCCACCACTAGAATCGATGGCCAAGATTTATTCTGAATTCGAATCCACTGGAGCTCTCGTTGGCAAGAGAAGAGGAGGATCTGCATCGCCAATCCATCGTAATTCAGGATCAGATCTTGCGCCCCCAATCCTCTCGACTTCACCTCCTAACTCGGGAACTGGTACGCTGCGTTTCGATTTGTCCTAGCTGTAGTAGTTCATGTCTATAGACGATGTTTTTGATAATTTTCCGTATATCGTTGTAATTTGGATGCTTTGCGGGTCATACGGTGATGGGTTTTGATTAATAGCGTGAATGGTATATTAAAAATGAGACTTTTGCTCTTATGCAGTGAAGTCAATACGAGTTTGAATCTGATTTGAGGTGCTTTGATAGTCTGTGACCTTTGATGAGTGTCTGGATTGAGTTGTAGAAGAAAACCCAGTATTTGAGTGTATCCAGAGAGATGGCTGCTGCCAGTTTTACCGACCAAATTGAGGCACTGAGCACAATGGCATCAACTGTTATGAGCATGGTGAATGCTACTCTAGATCGAATGACTTTGGCATTGGATGCTACCTCTGCTAGAGCTGTTGTTTTTGGAGGTCATATTGGCGGTACCCTCTTCTGAACTCATGGAATTTGAGCATGTATATGTGATTCTTTTTTCAATTGGCTGAGAATCTTTTGTTTTTTTGCTTTTATGTTTGGTCAAAAGGGCATTTGTTTGTGGAGGTTCTTCTTCTGGTGGCAATCCTTTATCTACTATCTCAGAAAAGTTACAAGCCCCCTAAGCGTCCCTTGACCGAGAAGGTATGAGTATTAGCTCCAATGCCTATGTTTGTTCTCGTTGTATAGGATTTTTCGCTTTGTTTGCTTTCTTATCATTCATAGTATCCTTGCATTAGTCTACAACTGTTCTCTAGGTTTAATTTGTTTACTTGTTGTCTTGTGATATCGCTTTTATTCTGTTGTCTTAGGCTAACTTTGCCGAGTGCTGATATTTTTAGGAAATAGATGAGCTTTGCGATGAATGGAGGCCAGAACCACTTATACCTCCTCTTACGCAAGAGATGCAAAGCGAGCCTCCTGTATTGGAAAGGTGAATCTAGATGTTACCCTAACCCATGCATATTTCCTACTAATCTCGAATGAATTCCTTTTTGTTGTCATTTCTTCAGCATCCACCTTCATATTGCTTCTTTCCCTACCCATCCAAATTAATACATCAAGAAAAAGTAACTAGTTTTCTAAGTATTCATATGTACATCTACGTTAAGATCTTTTCATTCTTTTTTATAGTTGTGTTACTTGCATACATGTGTATGTATTTCACAGTAGTCGTTGTATAGACTTGCTGGGAAAAAAGAACTGAAATACAAAATGGCAAACATTAGATTTCTGAGCATAAATTCAATGATTTCATTGTTTGCTTGAGGAGTAGCTGCTCATGATTTGCACTTTATACAGTGCTGCAGGACCTCATGCTATGATCAGTGGCAAAGAAGTTGTGAACTTCACTTCAGCAAATTATCTTGGATTGGTTGGACATGAGAAATTACTTGTAAGGCAACCTGTTAAATGCGAGTATTCGGTTCTTCACAGTTATGTAATTGATTTTCTCAAGTCTGCCATTTTGATGTTCTTATAGGAGTCATGCACCACTGCCTTGGAGAAATATGGTGTTGGTTCCTGCGGCCCTCGTGGTTTCTATGGAACAATTGGTAAGACATTACATTTAACCAAATTTCAGTTGACTGAGGTCAAAGCTTTAGTTATCTGGAGAATAACAACAATACTAATGACTAATAATGTTCTTTTACAGATGTGCATCTTGATTGTGAGGCCAGAATTGCAAAGTTTTTGGGAACCCCAGATTCAATTCTCTACTCCTATGGTCTTTCCACAATGTTCAGTGCAATTCCAGCCTTTTGCAAAAAGGGAGACGTTATTGTTGTGTAAGAATGCATAAACCTGATGTTATTTTTTCAGAACTTTGTCAATATAATCTTAACCAGTTAAGTTTAGGTGTCCATGAAAATCAGTTGTGAGAAGGTTTAGAGTTTTCTCACAAAAGCAAGTAATTGGATAATACAAGGAAAATCAAATGTTTTAGACTATCAGTTGGTCTGAATCTTATAATTTTATCTCTTATCATGTGCTTTTAACTAAAGTTATTTTTATAATGATTTTCCTCCTTATATCTAGGGATGAAGGAGTTCATTGGGGCATACAAAATGGCCTCTATCTTTCTAGAAGCACAATTGTGTACTTCAAACACAATGATATGGAATCTCTACGAAGTACTCTGGAGAAAGTTACTGCACAAAATAAGCGGGCTAAGAAGCTGCGCCGATATATTGTGGTAGAGGCTGTGTATCAGGTAATTAGTTGTGTTTAAATGACTTCACAATAATCAAACTCCTAGAATTTGCCATATCCTTAGCATAACTAGCCGGTGGCACAATGTTATTGGGACATCCCTATACATTCCAAGTTTCAAATGTATGTAAGTGGTTATCATACTGATAACTAAAAAGAAAAGAAAAGAAAACAGTACAAGTTATTTTTCCTTTTCTGATTTGTGAAGCTGGTTATTGATGAAGACAAAACAAAATCTTAACTATGTTCGTTGAATCTGCAGAATTCAGGCCAGATAGCGCCACTAGATGAGATCATCAAATTGAAGGAGAAATATTGCTTTCGGGTTGTATTGGATGAGAGCAACTCATTTGGTGTAATTGGCAATTCAGGGCGAGGGCTCACTGAATACTGTGGGGTTCCGGTATGTTTCAAAATACTTCCCTAATCTCCCAATTTGATTTCATCTTTGGTGAAACACACAGAAGTATTTCTTTTTAATGTTTATTTAATTATTTCTAACTATAATGATGTGACAATACAGATTGAGAAGATAGATATTGTAACAGCTGCTATGGGACATGCATTGGCCACTGAAGGAGGATTTTGCACTGGAAGTGCTAGAGTCATTGATCACCAAGTATGTTAGTAGTACTCTGTAATGAATCAACCATTTTGTCAAAACATAGAAGTTCCAAATTTGAACTACTTCCATAATCATTGTTATTACATAGAGCATCATAATTCATAAATGGGTCATTCTTTTTGCAATTACTAATCTGATGCTAATGTTTGGCAGCGATTGAGCAGTTCTGGTTATGTCTTCTCTGCATCTTTGCCTCCATATCTTGCGAGTGCTGCAATTACTGCAATCGATATCCTGGAAGAGAATCCTAGTCTAATAACAAAGCTTAAGGAAAATATTGCCTTATTATGGAAAGGTTTGCTCTGATCTTACCACTAATAGTAATAAGGGATAATCTCTCTCTGCTACCCCTAAGTATGCACCATGCTCAACTAACTACCCTAAATTTAAAGTGGTATTGGCAACCCCCTTAAAGTGTTTTTAGTCTCATTTTACCCCAATTCCCTCAACTTTTGGGCATGAAATGACGAAATTACCCTCACAAAAATAAATTAAGGGGATTTTCGTCATTTCACATCCAAAAGGGGGTGCGGCGGTTGTCAAAAACGGTTTAAATTTAGGAGTCATTCATTGAGAAAAGGTGCATACTTAAGGGTAGCTTAGTGAGATTATCCCTAGTAATAATGCATAGGGCTTATCGATTACGATTGTATGTGCATTTGCAGGATTATCGGATATGAAGGGTCTGTCAGTAGCAAGTCATCCAGAATCTCCAATAGTTTTCCTCAAACTGAAAAACCCAACCGGGCATTTAGAAAAAGACAAACAGCTACTTGAAGACATAGCTGACCGTGTAATGATCTGTTGCTTCTCTCTTAATCACAGTTTTGTTGGTGGTTTTCTATTTCCTCATGGTTGTCTCTGGTGATCCTGTAGGTGTTGAAGGAAGATGATGTTTTTGTAGTGACTTCCAAAAGATCAACGCTTGATAAATGCCGTTTACCCATAGGCATCAGATTGTTTGTGTCAGCAGGACATTCAGAATCAGATATGATAAAGGCTTCAACTGCATTGAAGAGGGTTGCAGCATCAATACTGTAACTGAAGGTTGCTCATCAAATCTAATGCATATACTTGCCAGTTGATGCTTTGACTCACAAGGTTTCGGGAAGATACAGATGTTTGTGCTCAACACTCACTTTCAGTCAAATTTTGCATTTGAAACATGTAACTCATTTCTCAGTAAACCAATTATGTCCCTTATAGTTGTGATTATTTCTTACATATGAGATGTGTATTTGACTGGTTTTGAATTTAAATTGTTGAAGATAGGCCAAGAATTATGACATCAAATAGGCGTTTTACTATATGTAGTGACATTGATATTAGATTATGGTTCTTGAATAAACAAAAGGAATCAAACTCTCCTCAACTAGCTAAAACAAAAAAAAAAATCTGTATCTACTACATACAAGCTTCTGAACAAAAATAACATCATTGCATCCACTTGGTACAGAAATCCAGACTGACTATCCAAAACGAATCACGATGCATGATATATCGTCTTTACTCTTTCTGGCCAATGCTTCGGTGGTCAATCGCTTCGCTGCTGCTTGAGGATCTTTTATGGGCTTCACCAAATCAATAGCCTCTTGATTCTTCATAACCTGCATAACCAGAGCAATCTCAATATCGCATCATCTTCTTTATTAATGCGCATCCGAAAATTGCATCATGATGTTGAGTCTGAAGCATATCAAGCAATGCAAAGAATATCTCATGTACCGTAAAACACTAGAATATCATACAGAGCTCACTTCTAGTGATCAGTCCAACTATGTAATGTTATATAAAAATAAAAGGCAAAAAATATCAACTGACCTTCCATAATCCATCGCTTGCAAGTATAACAAATTCGATTGATGGGCCCACTGGAATATGCCTTACATCAGGATCAGAACTTAGATGTGCCTTAAGGCTTTGATCCCCAAAAGCACGCGCAACTGCTAGTTGGCCATTAACCCTAGGCACGTCCCCTGAATAAGAATCCATTTTTAAGCAGACAAGCTTATTAAGATTGCGATGTACTATTTGCAGAGATACAAGGGATTGTCTATCGTTACCTCTAAAGTGGCCACAAGATTTTGGGTTTAATTGTAAGAATAAGATACTTACCAGGAAGATTTGTGACAAAACCACCCTGCTTCTCAATCCTTCTTCGTTCAATGTGAGGCTCATGGTCCACTGTGATTTGATTGGCAGCACCTCTCTCACACACAACTGCTCTTGAGTCTCCAATGTTTGCAACCCATAAATCCTTGCCATCTATGAGAATTGCAGTGACAGCAGTGGAACCACCGGGTCCTAATTGCATAGCATTCTCCAAAATGAACTTATCTGTGGAGCGATATGCATTCCTAATTGCAGTCTCAGGGTTTTTCCAGAAGTTTTGCTGTATTGCATAGCATATATCAGAGGGGAACCCAACTAAAAATCAAATAAACTATTGCAAAATGCTTTTTTGAAATGCAAAGAGAGATCACATATAGCAAATACTACTTGATTCGGTGAGATGATGGTGGGTTTTCATAAAACAAGTAATATGAACATTCCTATGCATGAGCTGTTAACAAATTGAGAACCACGAGAAACACAGACCAGCGACTGATGAGGATAATTATTAATTACCTCTTCGATTATGTTATTGAAAAGATTATCTTTCAAATAGCTTGGCACGCGATCCCCTAAGTGGCCATCAAAAATGGCAAACAATCCGAGAACATGGCTCTTCTTTTTTCTATATTCAGCGCCATGGTAGTCCTCCATGTCATGACCAGACTTCCCCTCAACTAAGTGGAACCCATGGCACACCTTCATATTGGAACTCTTACTGCGCCCTTTACCAGAGTCCCAAGAGGATGAACTGAGGCAAGTAGCATTCTGCAGTCCAAAAACAACACAAGAAAACACCAAAACATCAGAACAATTGAAAACCCAAATCACCCAGTGGCCATAAACTCGGTGTATACCATGCTTTGGTCTGCAAAAGCAAAGCTAATCTGAAGTTCCAATCCTATGCAATATATATTCAGCTCATGTCTCTACAGCTAAATTAACTTCAGGGTTTGAATGATGAATTCAGCTTGAAGCAAGTTGCTAAATCAAACAGTAGATTCATGGAAGCATCCCAATTCCATCAACAACCATAAGAATCAATGGACACCCAACACATAAACTCAAATACACACCCTTGAAATTCAGGCAGCCTCTGAAACTTGCATGTTCATTCATTTATAATCGAAACTATAATCATACCACAAAATTGAACAGAATATAAAGAGGGAGAGACCTTGATCTTGGTAAGAAGGCTGGTCCCAGAACTTCTGCTTTGCTTCCTGCTCATATCTCAAAAATATATCTTCTTCTAAAATTCTGATCAACTGAAGAGAAATCAAAGAACCCACCAACAGAAAGCTTATGAAATCTACTTCCCACAAACAAAAAGAAGAAAAGATGGAAACTTTAACTGAGAGAGATTGAGAGAGAAGAGAAAGGGGGAGGTGGGTTTTGATAGGTATGACTAGAGGTAGGCGACCCAGATGAGAAACAAAGACCGAGAACAGAGAGTCAGTTTTATTTTCTGGAAACAGAAGGAGAAAGAGGAACAGTTGAGTAAAATTGTATGGTTGATGACGATGATGATCAAATAAAATAATAGTATTGGAAGTGGAAATTGAAATGGGTGTCACGCGGATTTAGAATCTTGTAAGGAACAAATTAGAAGAATAGAGGGTTGAATGTATGAGATATGGATCGGTCACTGATAAGGATAGCTGAGACAAGCATATCGCCCAAAAATCAAAGGAAGAAAAAGTCTTTGAACCCTCCGTTGATTTTCTTTTTTCGGCTATCATACATTTGGGATTATTACTAATTTATTGTTATATATTTTAAATCGTATCAACGCGTTCTAATGTATTTTGTTTTGCATTTCAAGTTTATCCTAAAATAAAGTTTGTTTATGAGGATTTAGATATTGTATTTTGTAAAAACGCAAAAAAGCTCTCTAACAGCAAAGAAGAAAATCCAAAATCCTAGTCGTCGGCGACAGCTGTCTCTTCTTTGTTCTTGTTTGTTTTTTATTTACTCTGTCTTTCCTTTCTCCTATGCAGTTGTCTCGCTCTCCGTCCCGATTTAGGGTCGACATAATCGAGTTTCGATGTTCGATGAAGTCGATTCATGGGCTGCCCGTTTGGGTGAAGTCGTGTTATGAGCCAACCTTACGGGGAGGCTATTTTATAGGCGAACCTTACGGAGGACGTCAGTGTTTGCGCTAGCGCATGATCCATCTTACCAATCACATCTAAACGCAATCTTATGCGTGGGAGGGACATCTCGTATGTTTCTGGCGAATCAAGACGACGGACCAATAAAACCAGAACGCCCCACCGCGAGAGCTTTGGGTTTCATCATAGGCTTCGTAGTTTTATGTATTAATTTCTGGTTTTATTTTGGTTTCTGTTTTCTTTTCAGTTCTACGATGCAAAGTAGAATTTTTTATTGTCCACGAGCGCCGGTAAACCTACAGGTGTATCGGACTATATTCTGGACGCTAGGATCTATAATCCTGAGAACGCTATCGTAAGATTGGAGTCATTGCGTTGAATAAAAACATCTATCTCTTTGTTTCAAAAAAGAATTGGTTATGAGTATACCACTAATATATAAAAGACAAAATAATTAAAAGATTCCAAAAACATGATGGTCTTCTAATTCAAAATTTCTGTTTTTTAATGTTCTTTTTTGTTTTAAATTTCTTGTGTGAGTGACATTTTAGCTAGTAGGGCTGATAGAAACAAATATAAAATCATTAAAGTGAATTGGTATAATTTAAAGTATAAATTAGTAAAATTTTCAAAGTACAAGGTAGTGTAATGTAATTACCACGTAGCTATACTTTCAATTCATATTCAAAGTTTTTATGTTTAAACGTGTAATTATTTTGAGAATGTATTTTTTATTCGTAGTGTTCTAAAAATAAATTTCTTATTCTCCGATAGGAGCTGCAGTGAATTGGTATAATTTTTTGAACTTAAAGAAATATTTTATTAATGATAATAGAAGATCATAACAAACAAGGGCATCGGGGAAACCTGACCACTGAGGAGAGCCATTATACAGGCACGAGCCTCGTAAGTCTCATGTCAAACGATTCCTAGATTAGTTGACCGGCTACACCGGTTTTTTAGGTGCCACAGAGACAAACATAAAATCAAACAGAAAATAAGGAAGGATCAGTGATGTCGACGAATATTGATCCTAGGGTGCGGTGGTGGATGCCAGAGAGGCGGGGGGTCCAGGGACCACGACGGCGGGCCCCCGG
>JAYMSV010000356.1:0-17845 GCA_036897745.1 Erodium moschatum
GTGGCTGTCCGAGGTTGGGATTTCTGACCGACACGTGTCCTTTTGGCCGACATGAAAATAGGCCCCACTCACCTGTCTGACCCCGTACGTGACAAAATCCTCCATTTTTTTTAATTAACCAATCATCTCAATCCGTCTCTGGCTTTTAAAGACTCCATTTTTAACTCTACCATGTTTGTCAGGCCAGAAAATCGAAGAGAATCGGATGGAAAATGGATGTTCAGCGGGAAGAAAGAGCTTCAGTGATTGTTTATTTTTTCTGGGTACGAGTCACTTTATCGCCTTCCTCAGCTCCAGCCTCAATCCCCAAGTATTTCAGGTCATTTACTTCGACTTTTTTGTTGCCATTTTAATTTTATGTTTTTGCAGTTTGATTTTAAGAATCTTTGAGTCTTCTGATGAAATATGGCCCTTTCTGTTATACATTTCTATACTGTTTATGCTTGTAGTGATCCGAAAAGTTAAAACTCTTGATCGAATTGGAAATTTAGGGGGAAACAAGGTTTTGATCTTGACTGCTTATTGTTATCTTTCTAGACATGATACAATTTCCTGATCCTCTCATTGTTGATTATGTTTACTGCACAAAAACATAATTCCATTCTACTAGCCATCACATTTTGTTTTTGACATTGGAACACAACACTCTTTGGAAGTGAACATGGATGTATAATTTCAACTAGCCATAACGTGAATGTATAGTTTGTATGGTGTTTAGCAGAACCATACACCTAGAGTATGAAGGTATGTTGAAATTTAGCCAGTCAAGTTTGTTAGGTATATTAATGGAATGAAAAAGAAGTTGGTTGTACTGTTCTGCTGCAGATAATTACAGTACCAAAAGGGCAAATTTGTCCAACAAAACTTCCTATATTATCTTTAGCTATCCTTTTACTGATAGTTCAACTTCTTCTGCTTGTGTGCTCACTTGTTTCAGTTCAGTCACCTCCTTTGCTGCTGCTAGCTTGTCGGTCCATATATTTGATCTGTGTCTTGGGAGTTGGGTCAATTCTTTGAGCAACTGGGTTTCTTCTAATTTCCTCTGTAAGTTTCTGATTTTCATCTCCTTTAAGGGTTTTCTTTTATTTTCTGTTTTGATCCCATGGAAGTTGAAAGAAATGGAAAAGAGAGGATAGTTTGATCTTTATTGAATTAGTTCCCCAGGAACACGAAATTCATGATGTAGAATGATTGGAATTTAAATATTCAATCTCTTCCGTTCTCAAAATACAATATTTATCATATTATGTATGTAACATATGGTTTCTTTCCTGCTTCTGTAGAAGCATATAGTTAGATCTTAATAAGGAAAAATATAAGAAGCATAAGTTTCTGATTTTGCTTTCCCAGATGGAAAAAGCTAAGAAATTTGAGGTGCTTAGTGGTTGCTGAGGATTCAATCACTTTTTTGTGTTGTCTTCTGGCATTTATATTAGCTGATTATTTAGATAACTCAAACCATTCTCAATTAAAGCTGTCTGGTTATAGATTGAGTGTTATATTTGAGTTTCAAGGAAGTTATGCTGTGCCAAGCAGCCAGTCGAACAAGATTTCGAGCATTAAAACAAGAGAATGGGATTGCAGGAAGAGCTACCATTATAGTTAGAGTCATAGCATGCTTTCAACCTTTGCAGGATTGCCAGGTTAGTTCCAACACAATTGTAGTTTATTTGTTTGATTGCATCCTTCAATTTGTGCATGTGTGGATACAATGCAACTCAGTACCATTAAATATTGGAACTATAGTATTTTTTTTTGTCTATATTGCAGGCTGAGTACTTCAGACATTTGCTAAAGCCTGTAACGTAGACTGATTCATGTTCGTGTCCTTACATAAGCTGGATTGTGTAGTTTTCTGTTCTTTCTTTTTTACCGAAAGACATACAAGTAATTGAGCTCTGCAGATTAAAGAACCATCCATCTCCTGGTGAGTGTCAGTGGAGTTTGTCATTGCAGTTAAGATTTTTGGTCATTCTCAGAGGAATTATTAGCTTCTTTTCATTGTTCACAGGTTATATTATTGGTTGGATGGTTGAGGACAATAATTGCATGAACTCGTTGCAAGAAGAATATTTGCCAGAATGTATAAATTCTGGCACTGGACTGCTCTCCTCAGATATGGCATTGCCAAGGTTTGCAGAACACAACATTACATGTCTGAGAAGAAATCGAGCGTATGAAGATCATCCATGGTTGATACACTTGTCTTCTCAGGAAAAGCTCCTCACTTTTTGCAAGTGTGGGACTTGAACAAGGTTGATACATAGGTCAATTTGTGCCCCTATTACAACCCCAGCTAGTGCTGCCACTAGGGTTACTAGTCATTTTGGTTTGCACAAGAATGAAGAGAAAGATAAAGTGGATTATACCCATCTAGTCAAGTCCATTTTACATTATGAATCGGCTGATAATTATGAGTGTGGTGATGGAAGTGAGATGAATGAAGACACTGAGGAAATAAATGCCCTGCTTTACTCTGATGATGATTACAATGAAGATGACGGTGAAGTAAGAAGCACGGGTCATTCTTCCATGGTGGATATAGGAAGTTATGGGAAGCATCATAAATTTGAAAAACTCGCAGAGGTATCGAGCTTTGAATTCCCGATTAAAAAGCAGATCTTGCCCAAGATGGCGGATTTGGGGCGCTATGATAAACATGAACAATGTGAGGGAATCACAGAGGGGGCTTCTGGCTATACCGGCCCAGTCACAGAGGAGGCTTCTTGCTATAACGGCCCAGCCAAAAGGCAGAAGTTGATCAAGACTCGTGGAGATGAAATGGGTCTCATTTGAAGTGACAACCAAGCAAGAAAGCAAAGCCTCCATGAGACTTTGAAGGTTCTTGAGGGCATAGTTCCTGGAACAAACGGTAAGGACCCATTGGCTGTACTAGATGATGCTATTAACTACTTGAATTGCTTGAAGCTCAAGGCCACATCTCTAGGAGTGGCCCCTCGCCTTGAATAGCACCATATTGGTTAAAAGGCAGAAAGAATGGTGAAAAGGTGGCCCGCCCGTGAATTCATGATTGATGAATTTGAACCTTTGGGTTTTGTTTTTTCATCGCTACGAATAGCTGTATATAATGGTCCAAAATGATATTGAAGTTTGCTTGAATGAGGTGGAGAAAAAGGTGCTTTGTTCATTGATCATGAGTGATTGTGCTTTAGCTTTTAGTGAATATGGAAAGTCACAGGATGGTAATGGTGGGCTGTGCTGTAAAATGAGGAGCTTCTTTTCGCCATGGATCAAGTGCATGCGCATTAGGTAACTCCGGGTCCCTTGCTTTCTATTTACCGAATTTAAGCTTTTGTCTTCTCTCTGGACCATAGAAGTATGGAAGAAAGTTGTGGGTGAGGGGGAGTTTACTCCTTTTGTGCATCTTGAGATGCTGGTTTCGGGTCCATCTCATGATCAAATCATCAAATAAAGACATGGTTCTCTTCTGATATTTGTGGGGAATACTACTGTTTTTAGTGTGTTGTGATTGATATCTGTGTAGTGTGCACTTTTATGGTCATTTGGTGTGAAGATATGCAGATTCATAGATGTGAATGTTGCTTTTTTGTATTATTATTCAGCTCTGTCCTTGAATGAAAATGAATGAATATGCATGTGTTTTGTGTTTGTGTATTGTTCTTAGCCAAATTGCTGTCTGGGTATTATCATCTTGATAGACCCATCTCAGCTGCTGAAGTTTTGTAATAAGGGGACCAAAATGTGGGGTCTTAGATCTAGAAATAATCTGACAGCATCTGCATTTTCCTAGTGGTCATTTTGCATATGACAAAGTTTGACAGATGACGGTCTTGTCCCGTTCCTATGTACAGGACAAGACACCCAACATATGCACTGCAACTCAGACCAATCGCTGTAACGTTTCGTGTTTCATTTAGTTGTTGGGTTGCTTACTTGTATGCTCATGGACCTAGGATTATCCCACAATGTACCAACACTACCTAGATGTTAACATACACATTCACATTGACTGGTCTGTCCAAGTTTGCCTACCAGGGTCACATTTGCAAATGAAGTTGTGAGATTCATACTCGTGCCTCGATTGGTTCGAACCATCATAATCGGTGTGTAGACTCTACCTTGACTCGAATGAAAACATATGCATATGGGTCTCTTTCATGTCATCAACATTATGTTTCTTTCAGTAGTGATGGTCTAATAACTGTCTTATAGAATTTTTCTTTCAACTTTATAGGAAAACACTTCTGACATAGAACACTGATGTGCTTTACCGTTTCAACCATTCGAGAATCTTGTCTGATTGTAACATTTATCGTTTCTATATAGTTATCGGTTATAAGTAAGATAACTACCTTCATATCTTGCAGAAGATTAAGGAACTTTCTATCACTCTCTCTCTCTCTCTCTCCTAGGTGATGCTAGGCAATAAGGAAGTTTCTTTAGGACATCCTCTGTAAACCACCTATGCAATGTGGATGTTCTTAATGGACAAAGTCTCATACATTGGACTGTTCTGTTTGGAACTGCTAAAAAGAACACGAATAGATAAGAAACTAAACAGATCGGGAGAGGAACTTCACTGAAACGTCCTAAGACATGAGCAAAAGAAGCTGACATGAAACAAAAGACAAGGTTTTGAAACACAAGATCAAATGAAGGCAATAGTAGCAACATTGTGCCTGGTTCAAGGCTTCAAGAGATTGAGTTTCTCCATCTCCTAGGTGTCTTTCTTGTCTGTTCAGCAACAGTCTGGAGCTGAGGCCCAAGCTCCTGATTCTCCATGTGTGTCATTTTAGTGAACTTACTCAACTTCTTCCACCCACTGCTCCACGCGGACGTCTGCTTCTGCTTGGACATCTTCTCGAACTGTCTCTGCAAGTTCTCCATGTCGGTCTGGAGGTCACTGTACCTGCTCTTCACCGTCTCCAGCTCAAACTTGAGCGAGTTAATGTCCTTCTTCGCGGCCGCCCATCCTTCCTGGAACGACTGTGGAGTCCCCTCTAGCAATGTCTTCCTGTTGGACACCATTGGCTGGTACTGAGACTCGCCGGTTTCTTTCAGTGAGTTGTTCGCTATGGCATTGCTTATCTTCACCTGCTCCGAGAAGAGAACTTGCACCACTACTCTCAAGGGAAGCCTCTCGTTCTGTGCAGCGTGCAAGCATGCATCGATCGAGAGCTTCTGGCAATCCATCACCCGGCAAAGCCTCTTCCTTTCATGTTCAGACAACGTTGGATGAGCCTGTGATAAAATTCATCAATATCACATTTATAATGTCTCTTTCTTGGTACCAAGAAGAAGGTAAGATATTCGGATATCCATAACTTTTTCATACAAATTCCGATTTAAACTCGTAATATATCAAATCGAAGATAACAGTAAACTCTACGCTTTATGATATTTCTTGGACAAGGATGTTCCATGAAATACTCCAAATGCCTCTTAATCCACCCATGATTACATTGATAATGTTTTTTTTTTCTTGGTACGAAGAAGAAAGGTAACATTACCTTGAGATAGGAATCAATTGCCCGGTAAAGCCCATCATCACAAGTCCTCGCGGATTCAGGCAATGCCTCGGCCAGAACCTGAAACTTGGTTAGACTAAGGTTCCTGTCTCTGGAAACCTCGGTCAGGTAGCTGTCAATAAGCCTAGCCACTCTCGCTTTGGCATTAGGAGCAACTCCCACGACGCGTTGAGACCCTTCATACATGTGCTTCTCCGAGAGGGACTGGCTGCTGGGACTCGAAGTGTCGGTCAATTCCTGAACCAGGAAGTGCTCGAGCAGCCTCTGGACAAGATCAACATCATAGGAAGTCTCGCTCGTGTTGTAAGAAGGAATCAAAAGATCAGCCAACGTAGCTTGCTCGAACTGCATCCCAACCCTCTTCTCCAACTCAGTAACCAAAGCCGGAGCCACTTTCAACATGTTAGCCATCCTCAGAAGCCGTAGGAGGAAGCTGCAGGACACACTGTCCTTCTGAGGTGGTATTATACTAATCAAGCTCTCGATTATCATTCTCTGATCCTTGGCCTGAACCGTGTTCGTGTCGTCTTTATTAGTCCCTGAAACAATCATATGAAGCCCTCCTTTCCAGCTGCTGCTACCTATGCTGCCTTCAACCCCTTGTCCCGGTGACGCTGAGCCTTCCTTGATCAGCCCCGGGAGCCATTTCGCCGCGTAATGCATAATTGCAGCTCCAATGAGCTCAAACCTCATACCCTTTACTTTAATTGCGGTAATGACTCTAACCAAGTGATCAATTCTCAGGATTGAAACATCCTCGAACCACCAATCAGGAGGAACCTGAACCTGGTTCCTATTCGGGCTCGAGTCGCTCCATTTCGGGCTAGACACCTGTGCTGGCCTTCCACTATATGCCCATCTGATCCCTTTCGGGTTCGCGCAAGCCTTCCAAGCTATAGACTCACTGCACCTCCTCACAATCTGGAGATTCTCCGACCACGGAGACAAACCTTCACAGCTTTTCAGGACGAGGATCGAGTCCCTCCACGAGGACAGAACCACGTAGCTGAGAAAAGCCTCGGTCTTGAATATCAGATTGCCTTCCTCCAAATCCTCTGTCATTTCCAGATACTCCGCCGCGCACCTCAGCCCTGATATGTTGGTTGCTGTCAGATCAACCGCTATCCCGTAGCAGAACTTGGCCGCTATCTCGAACGCCTCGGGGCCTCCGGGAAGGTCGTCGAAGACAACCTTGTTGAGGTCGAGGTCGCGTGATTCGTACATGATCCTGTTGATCTTTCCACTCCTCGAAAGCAGGGGATACTTGGGATTCAACCAACAAAAACATGTTGTTAGTACTATAATTGTGACAACGTCATAAAGTTGGTACATTTAGGTACCTTGTGCAAGTGGAAGCTAATGTCTCCAACTTGAACTAAGAAATCACTTGGAACATCAGTTGCAACATGCCTACGTACACAAAAAAAACGGTCATGTTCATGGTCTGGATTGTCCAATCAAGACTATGTTTGTTCCTATGATGATACAGAGCCAAGCAGAAAAAGTTCACTAACATGGGTGCTTTTGTGAGTCATATCTGTGAAATGGAAGTGACGGACATACCATGACCTGTCTCTGAGCTCAAAGCCATCAGTCTTGACACCATGCTTGGTGGAGCTGAGGCTTCCATTGTTGGCATAATCTCGACCTCCAAGTGATTCGCTTTCCGAGTCCCACATGGCGATGGATAAAAACCCAGAAAAGGTTTAGCAGAAAGGGAAGCTTCCGGAGGCTCTATTGAAGATGGAGAAGAACAAGAGGACAGAGCAGAGCAGAGGGAAGAAGGTGAAATAAAAAGGATGAAACCCACATGGGATGTGCTTGGAATTATGTCTCAATTGTCGGCTTCCTATCAAAATGTTGAAAACCTTCTACAGCCTGTGAAGAATGGGCTGTGCCTCTTTACTGTTGTTGGCTTCTTTTTAGCCCTTCTCCTAATGCTCTATGCTCTGAATTTCTTATTCTCTTGTCTATGCCATGTTTGAAGCAGCACTGCAAGGCTCAGTTTTGATATTTATCTTCAGAGTTTATCAACATTCCTTCATGGTCCGGACACAATAAGCTGGTTCTCTTTTTTTTTTTTTTTTTTTTTACCGAATTGCCATTCAACTTTATTTCTCCTTTCGTTGTTAATTAAACACAGTGGACCATGGTCATTAATGGGTTTTGGACCCTCACCAGAGATATGCCTCTGTGAAGTGTTTTCTTACTTTTCCGGTCTCTCTCAAGCTAGCACTTGGCTTCTTCAGAAATTCAATATTGTGGGGCATGTATCTTCATGCTTGCTTTTCCTATCCAGCTAATCAAGTCACAACCTTCATTGATTAATTTGACTCTCCCTACTCAATCGAGTTTATAATAATTCTTCTCTGGATTCAAGTATCGAATAAATTGAATCCTTAGCATCCATCTAAATTAAAGTATTAAATGAATTATATATAATTGAAAACGAAACTTTGAAATCAGGGTTCAATTCAATCGGGTTTATAATAATTCTTATCTAGATTCAATTGCCGAATAAATTGAATCCTTAGAATCCGGTTTATTGTGATTCTTATCTAAACTAAAGTATTAAATAAATTAAATCTGATTGGGATTTGAAACTTTTGAATTAGGGTGCAAGTCTCAACAACAATATCTCTAAAAACTTATTTATGTTCAACTTTAAACTTATCCTAACATTAAATCTTATATGCATGCATGGAGAAAGTGAAAGTGTATTTGATTTTGCATTATAGTATTGAATTTATATGTAATAGAGACTAGACATAACTGAATAATCTCTACCAAGAAAACACTTGGGAACAAGGTTTTGGCTCTTATCATGGACCAACAAATATTAAATGTTTTGTATTATACAACTGATGTTTATGGGTCAGGACTCAGGTGTAGTGTAGACTGTAGAGCCACTTTCATGGCTTCTTCTTTCTTTTATCAGTCATGTAATTATATGTATATATGTATATGGGATCATACATATACCTTTCAGACATCACTTTCCTTTACCCTTTAGGGCACTTGAATATTCCAAAACTGGTATATATGAATATCTATGGACATTCAAAACTGAAACCCAAGTGTTTTATTTTGGCACAAACATAGAAACTATGTGCTTTGGCCATGAAAAAGGCTGTGCAAAGCATTTTTTAGAAAGGTGGTTGGTTTCAATCCTCATATTTACAGCTATTGCTGATAAAAGAAAGTTGGTTCCGACCAAGCACAAAGGAGATAAGAAGGGGTAGGGACCATGACAGCTTTGGTGGATGACAACAGTATTATCAGTATGGTCTTCATGCCTCTATCTATCTATAGTGGTAAGCCAAGGGTCTCTTCTTGTCCTTAACTTCTTTTTATATTACTTGACACAACACTTAAATAATTCATAAATGTGTTTTGATACTGAGGTGCTAAAGATTAGATTTGATGTGAAACCGAAAAAGAAAAAATCCAATAATAATACATATTCGGACCATCTTTTCAACACAAATGTGTTTTCTCACTTGTTTTTTTAAATGTATTTATATATTTCGTTTACTTTCAAAAAAATTATGCATTCTGTTAATTTAGACAAAAAAATCCTAAAATACCTCTATCCTCAAACCCTACAATCCTCAAGAACCCTATACACTCTAAAAAAAACAAAATTACACTCTCTTAGAAGGGCAAGATATGCGGATTAGGGGCCTAAAATTTATGGTTCAAGGAGGTTTTCTTAGTGCTTGAAAGCATGAGTATTTTAGGGATTTTTCATCTAAATTCATTCGTTTTCTCATAATAAACGAAACGTATAAATACATTTTTAAAAAGACAAAAAAATAAAAACAACATATTTGTACTATAGAGATTTTCCTAATGACAAATGGTGATGGTAAAGAAGCCACGTGTCTTCATATGGATTATTGTTGAATTTTAGGTACAAGTAGGAGCAATATCGGAAGCAAAAGCGGCTGTATTGTTTTTGTTACTTGAGGCCTCTTGAAGTTTGTGGGTCTTGACATCATCGAGAACCTTGGTTGCCCATTGGGAGAAGAAGGTCTCGTTGAAGCCGATAAGGCCGTTCTTGTAGACAGACATGCAGCGAGGGTCGTCCTCGGAGTAAGGACAGTTTTCGCCGTCAGAGTCGCGCCAGCTTCCCTGGTGTCTCATGCCAGACCAGCTTGCGATCCAATGGTACACGAACTGGCCGACGCCGGCGACTTTAAGCCATCCCTTGGGGAAGAACTCCATCACGCTGCTGTTCCGGTCCATCAGGAACATGTTGGTCAGCTGCGCTCCGTGCGGCGATATCAATATGTCCGTCTCACTCATCACTTTCACCTGTTGTACATATATATCTCTTAAATATGTTTTCAATCAATACAAATATTCATAGATCGAAGATAATTACGAGTGTAAACGAATCTTTTGAATTTGATTTGTTAAATATTCTGTTCAAGTTCATTACCATTGATTTGAAATCGAATCACAATTAATAATAGACAAACCAAGTCCAGGTACAATCTTTTAAGAGTCAACAAATCACCATCCAACTTACATAATATTGATTCAATTATATGTGTCATATTCAACATTAATTAATAAATCATCTTCAATTTTATTTATAAAGTACTTTGTCATATAGGATGTTTTGAAATATAGTTTAAGAACTTATGCATAAAAACATGGTTTATTTTATTTATACAAAGCTGAATTAACAAGGTCGGATAATTTTTATATAGAGTCAAACTCGATCATGGCCTCAAATTCAAGCTTCGCTCAAGAAGAATTTGAACCTACTAACTTTCTTGTCCACCGAACTCAGTAAAATTGTACTTGACTCGACTTGTCTATGTTAGAGGGATGGCCAAGAAACTGGAACAGGAAAAATAATCGAATCAAGACCGATCCAACCCGAAAAATAACCTATTCGGACAAAACTGAGTCTGAAATCCGAGTACCCGAACGATCTGGATCCAATACCCCAGATTTACCGGTTTCCAGGTAATAACCGGGTCGGTCCAGTTTGTGCCAGCCCACCCCCAACAATGCAGTCCAAGCCCAAACAAAATAATAAGGAACATATTCGTCAATTAAGAACTAACCTGTTGGCAGAAAGTGAGATTACTGGAGTGGACCACCGTCAAGTTGCAACCTCGTATCTTGCCACACTCCCTCTCAAATATCCCCACCACCGCCGTCTCGTTCCTGAACGACCTTGGCCCCGTCCTCATCAGCATCGTCATGCCGATCACCGGCGACGACGACCCGTCACCGTCCGGGCGGCGGCTGACATTGCAAAACTCCCTGACCTTCCACCTCACAAGATCGTAGGCATCCATCAGCCTCTCCTTAGACATGCCTCCCTCGCCGTGCCTCATCACCACCGCGTCCTCGAAGCAGAACGGCCCGTCCGCGCCACCGCCGTCCAGGGGCTCCATGCGTGGTGGGCCCCCGAACGTGGCCTGGACGATGTTGGTGAGCCAGTGGCCCATTTCGAGCCTGAGCTCTCCCCAGTGGTACAGGACCCACCGGTCCGGCGACCGGCAGGCGTTTCTCTGGTGCCAGGCTATGAAGGGCACCGTGGCGGAGAGGCCGTGCCATATGTTTCCGTAGTCGTAGTGGTTGTAGGACACGAAGGTCAGGCCTTTTAAGAATGTTGCGTTGTGTGGTAGAGCCTCCGGCCATGCGAACGCGTAGGAGTTCCACGCGCCGTCGTGTGTGTCCCTTCCTTTCAGGCATAGTATCCGGCCGTCTGATGACTCGGATGGGAAGCGCTGGTACTGAACCTCGCCTGAGAGACAAATGGCATGCACGTTACCGTATTGATTTTTGATTCATGGTGGGAAATATAACTAATATCTATAATTAATAAAAATACTTATATATTTGTTGAAGTCATTAAAGATAACTGATCTACAGGCGAAAAATAATTCATCTTCAAAAATTTCAGAACAAAAAATTATTTACCATAAATTTTTTGTAAAAGTGAATAGTTCACTACAAGTTTTTACCATTACTCTTACAACAGGCATGATATATAAATTGCAAAACAATCCAAATTGAAGATTGGTTGGTCAAGTAACTTGTTCTTCAAAAAATCTTACTAACTATCCTATATATACGCCATATTAACTAAGATTTGGTTAAATATGGTATACCATATAGTTGAAGCAAGTTATAAAATATTGCAATTAATACCTTTTTGTTGTGTATCATAAGTGGAGCTCATGAACCAAGTGTGGCCTTGGAGGGGTGCGGTAGAGTACCGATAGTCCTTGAGAGGTAGAAAAGTGACGGCACGCCGGAGCTTGTCGAGCTGATCAGAGGCGGTGGTGTTGACGATGAGGTCGTGCCATTGTTGAAGCAGAGGCCACCCGCTTGAAGAGGAGGAGGAAGAAGACGGGGATTTTTGGTCGAGAGATTTGATTTGGAAGAGAAGAAAGACGAGGACACATGTGGCCAAGATGTAGACGGAGAGTTTAGGCGAGTACATGGAGGTATCCATTGATCTCTTTTGCTCTTTGGAGCTCAGAGCTTTGCTCATGGTGGCCTAGCTAAGAACTACTATTACTCTGATTTTGGGATGTGGTTTTGAATCTTTTCATGGGTTCTGCAACCTTTTATCTTGGTCTCTCACTGTGTACACTGACTTGTTTCTTTTGGGGTTTGGTTCCTTCAGAAGAGGATATACGTGACTTGGGGATCTGCGGAAGTATATATATATATATTATATATACATAAACCAAATGGTCATCCGAAACTAAGTATATATTCACTTAAATAATGTTCACATTAGTGAAGTTGGAGTCAGACCATGCGGACTAGTTGACCTTATTAACTCCGATATTGAACTTGGACCCGGTTGCGTAAGGAGTCATATACACGGACTCCAACTCCAGAAAAAAAAAGCTCAATCTTTCATGTGTTCTCATTCTCAACTTTCTCAACTCCAAGCAACATGACAGCTATACTCTCCACTACTGCAGATTTCAATGAGGATAGAGATAATCATATTATAAGGTCATGTTTGTATAATTGTATGTAATATCTTGTATCAGCATGTAAAGATCTATGAAAAGTATAAGAGCATCTGCAGTACACAGGGACGGACAATTAACCCAGATGAATATGTCGAAAAATACATGTGACAAGTGACCACAAACCACCGTTTTTAGGCGGATTGATAGGGGCTACAAATCCTTCGCCCCAGAGGGGAGAGAACAGCCCCCAACTTCTAAATACTGCCAAAAACCACTAATTTGGCCAAATCGCCCCTCCTTTTCGCCCCCCATTGCAAGTGCTACAAATGTACACACTAAGCTAACTTGAAATAAAGAGCAAAAGTAACAGTGAAGCATAAATGTATTGTATGGTTTCATTACAGCTAGGATCCAAGAAAGCAAACCCATGAGGCATCAGTGGCAGATCCACAAGTTGAGCAATCACAGCTCAAAATTTGGTCTATAGCAAGGCTACAAAAGAATGGCAAGTGTACATAGTTTATTTCCTCTAAATAAGCATTGCTTGCAGATTTCACTCACCCGAAAATCCTCTCACTCTGGCCCGTTCATTGGATCCAAGTTCTTCTCAATCAAAATCATGCGCAAATTGTTTGCTTTTTCAGTCAAACCGATGTCTTCGAATGCTTTCACGATCCTATGGCATGACGTGACATCAAACTCTGTTGTAGTCGATTGCTTCCACTGATCGATAACTTCACTAGCTTCTTCCGAATCCCCGAGCATCAGATAAGAAGAAAGAATACAAATATAGTTTCTACTCGTCATTCTTTGTTTAGTCATCCTCAAGGATTTCCATATCTGATTAACCATTTCTTTATTCCCCAAACCGGCATGGTGAATGATGAGAAAGTCATATGTTATCCATTCCCTCTGTGTGATGCTCTGCTCAGTTTCAGCTACCAGGTTGGAGTCTGAGTTCACAAGATGACCTGCAGCGACATATACATTGGTGAGGCTAACGTACCTTGACCAGGTTTCATCAAAACCAGAAGCACGAGTCATTTCTTCCAGAATTCTTCTAACTTCATCTATGTTTAATCTTGCAGCACATGAGCTAATCCATAGATTGTAAGTGAGAAGATCCGGTGCAACCTTCTGCTTTTTTAACTCTTCAACAACCAAAGGCACCTTCTCTACCTCTCCAACCGAAACGTAGAACGACATCATCTCGTTGTATGTAAGGGCACTGAAAGACAAATTTGACTTCTTTATCCTCTCATAAAGTTCTTCGGCTTTCTGACTCAACTTTGCCCTGGCGAAGGAGTGGAGGAGAGCTGTATAGGTCTCAGTAGTTTTCGAAGTGGGAGGTAGACCCTCAAAGTAGCGCTCAGCAGCATCAACGCCGAAAACTTTGGTCATCAAGTCAATGCGGATTGCATAATCAGAGTCTGATACCTCAAACTCTTCATGGGAAACCATCCATTCTGATATCTGAAGCTTCCGTCAGTTTTGAAACATGATTGACAAATATTCAACCACAATTGTATATAGAACATTTACACATATACATGCAAGGAAAATATGATATTTTTTTCAATAGATGACCACCTTGACTATTTAATTCTCCTTTCTGGTTAAGGAGCCCTATGATTGATATAGATAACATGTAACTGTAAACATTGTGTATAGAAAAGGAGGTGATGTATAACTGAGGTATACTTAGTTTAGGTCAGGTCAGATCAGGAATCTTTTATAAATGATGTATATAACCTCAGTGGTAACATAAGCATATAGTGGTCTATGCAATCAAGGAGGTGACCATCAACTTCAGCATATTACAAGAAATTATTAGCAAGGGATTCCGAAAAGAAATGGTCTGCAACTTTAAAACGATTAATGTAAGCTGAATCAGTAGATCACCTTTTACATGATCATGGATGTTACAACTTATCACCATTTCTACAAACTACTCTTGCATGTACCCCCATGACCTTGGGTAACCCTTCAAAACTGATAAAACATTGAGATCAATTCAGCTCTCTTTGCTAGTCAAAAGCAGAGCGAATAGGTCAAATGAGAAACTTCATAAAAGAAACGATAAGTATGGGGGAGAATAAGCCTCCCTCACACACACCTAAACCCCGATACTCAACCGAACTAACCCCTGCTCTGCATAAATTGTTACCAATTTGGTTACAGAAAACTTGTCCCTTCTCTATTCATCAACCTTCCCTCGAGTTCTACCGCCTACTAAATATATTTTGATCTCTTATGTTAGCTGAAAAGGTTATTGTTCAAGTTTGATTAGCTAGTTCATCACCTCATCCTTTTCTTAGGCAGTTGGACTGTGCACGCTCAACCCATGCACAATGTGCAAGTAAACCCATAAAATCCAAATTATTCAAGCACTCTCGTAAATGCATTCAACCATGATTGCCAGCAATGACAATCCCTTCACCAAATGACACATTTCACATGAAGACACAATCATGAAGCTCAATTTCCGACCAATCAAATTGAAAAGAAAATGGAACTATGTTCCTGATTACTAATTAGAAAATTAATCGCACAAACAGCAATTAGTTAACTATCATCATACAAAACAACTATCTCACCCTAAATGTGATTTCTTATGCAATAATTGAACATCAAACCAGCAGAACCTTAATACACTAACATCCTTCACTTCCCATTTTCTCATAAATCAAATCGCACACATAGAAATTGCAGCTTTTTAATGTATAAAACAATTTAGAAGATTGAGAAAACAGTACCTCGAGAGCATGCTTGTAACGCTGGGACTTGCGGAGCTCTTTGGAGATGTTCCGCAGCTCAGAGATGGTGATTTGATTACCTTCGTTGACCCATTTCTGCAAAATGTTGGCGGCGCTTCGCTTGGGGAGCCTGAGCCTGAAGATTCTGCTCTTAAGATCGTCGATTTCACCGTAAACTGCAGAAGCTTCGAGGCAATCTCTGCTCACAGCACCTGAGGAGAAAACTTTGGGGAAATTGGATTTCGGGTTGCTGAAGATGGTGCCGCTTCTGCTGCAAAAAGCAAGAAATTCAGTAATTGTTAGACCGTTTGGTTAGCGAGAAAACGAAGGAAAAGAAAATTAAAAGGGTAGAAAGAAGAAGCTCACTTTCTGAAAGCGAGGAAGAGAGATCGAGCTGCCATTTCCTCTGCGATTTCGCTGCAAGGAGTGTTCAGTTCTCACTGCTATATTGTTCATAAATCAACATTGGGCCTATAAGGTCACTGCGTATTTGTCAAGCTCCATGATGGTGAGAGTGAACGAAAGCCTATTGAGGCCTCTTAGGTGGTAAATTGGGCCCATCTTAGTCGCCCTCCCAATCAGTAGCCCATGGCATTATTATTTGCATTTGATATTAAAGCTATCTCTAGAATTTGGTCAAATTCTTTTTTCCTTAAGATGATAGATCTATTCATAACTATTCGATCTAAATACATGTTCACTAAAATGTTCGAATTAGATTTTTGTGGGGTATTATATGTGTTACATCTTCTGAAACCTACTTGTATGATCCTATATATCTTGTATATGAATAAAATCGATAGATATAATAATTCGATACATTATTGGTGAACTATATAAATCTATACTCTTTCTTTCTAACTTTATGTTCATATATTCTCCTGTTTGTTACAACATTAGATTTATTATCGACCGATCGATGAACCCCTCAGTTACTTATACGGAAGCACCACCATCATCATCAACTTCACCATCCTTGTCAGCTAAACTTGCTTAATTATTGATCCGAACTGCAGTAATAGATAAACAAACAAAAAGTGAGTCCAAAGTATACTTTAAGAGCTTGATGAGTCACACAAACCAATCCCAAACACATGGAACAATTAGTAATAATAAAAAGAGGTTAGCAGACCATAATTGGGAGGGAGCTTGACAATGGAAAGATACCAGAAATAAAAATGATCTCTTTGGTATTGCTAGTGCTTTCAACAAGGATGAAAAGATGGGACTTTTATTATTTATTTTATTATTATTTGTTTGTTTATATTATGATTATTTGAGTGAGGAAGGTGGTGGGAATGAGTGTAAGTATGGAGTGAGCATTTTCCAAGGTAATGTGGAACTGAAACCCACCATCACCAGCACCAGCAGGTTTCTCAAAACAAGGACTGCTAGGACTTGGGATTGTGCTTTGGAGTCCCTGTCCTTGTTTCTTCTTCAAGTCTTAGTCTCATTATAAATATCCCACTAATATATGCATATATTCCTATTGCTATCAGACACCTACATACATTCCTATTTCCATGAGACCTATGCTCCTTTCCACTTGTCTTTGCATTTAAGCAACTCTTATAGAGTATATGAATCCATTAGTTTAATGTAGATTGATTAAAAGATGTTTATGGGCACATGGATGCAAAAACGATGCATTTACATAGTTCACCGATATTATGTTGACAATGTTTTTTTTTGATAAGCAAGTTTTATAGACTTAGTCTCCAAGAGGAAGACCAAAGCCGAGGAAAGCCCTCAAAGGAGGAATACAACCAAAGACAACCTAAAAGAGTCCCTAGAACCATGACTTACAGTAAAAAAAAAAATAGGAGAACACCAACCAGAGTATCTCAAACTAGAATACAGGTCTCAAACCGAGATTTTCCAAACATGAAGTAAATAGTAAAAGGCAACAAACAGAACCAACCAATGCCCAACAATGAGCAACTAACACAAACCCAACAAGGGGCAACCAGCCAATCAAGACAAGAACCAACGGTAAACAACTAAGCCCAAAATATAAGATAAAACTAAAAATTAAAGAAGCTAAGAGACTCCCTCGAGCCCCGAACCTCCCTCGAGCCACAGCAGCCAGAAAAGAAACTTCAACTTCTCATAAACCCCGAACAAAAGAAAAAAGTAACTTGATCACGAAAAATTCTGATCAAGTACTATCATACAAACTACATTACAATTATAATCACTCACAAACCCTTATATATGTCTTTTCCTCTGACCTCTCTCTAAAACCTAACCCTAGCCGCCGCTCGTTTTCACTATCGGCGACGCCATGGGCTCCGGCCTTGGATGTCGCCGGTGGTGACCACTGCTCTCTTCCCTTCATCCTGCTCTCCCCTTCACTCTTTCCTTTTCCCTTCTAGCCGGCTTTCCTTTTCCCTCCGTTTCAACCTTCTCCGATGGCGATTCGCGGCAGATCTGAAAGTGGGAGGCTTTTCTACACCGGCTCGGGTGTGGATAGTCCCGGATCTGAATTGATTCGACGTCGGGTGGGTTTTTTTTTCCTCCCCTCCCCTTCCTTCTCTCTCAGCCTCCTACTTTTCTTCGTCGGTGGCATCTCTCCCAGATCTGTTGTGGGAAGTCCTTCTCCTTCGTCTCCGAAGAGGAT
>JAYMSV010000357.1:0-17843 GCA_036897745.1 Erodium moschatum
CGGAGGGAGTGTTTGATGAGGAGTTTCCCTCGGCTGAGCTCCGAGCAGAGCTGTCTGAGCTCAGGTCCGCGAACCGTAGAGTTGTGCAAGACAATGAGGCGCTTCGTGGTCGTCTTGACGACATGGAGGAGCTAAAGAGAGGCATGGCGATTCTGATGTAGGAAAAGGGTCTACCAACTCAGTTCCTGGAGCCCTCAACGAGGAGCTCACTTCAAATCCTAAGAGATTTGAAGTCGGAAGAAATGGTTGGCTTATGTAAGTTAATCAGGTAAATAAGTAAAATGTTAAAAAAATATGTTTTATCTCATTTTCAGCACGTTGATCGAGTTGACTCTTGTTGACCGCGATTTATCAACGTTTTCAGATATCGATATCGCTGGTCCCATTTTTCCTTATTTGTGGATATTTAGAAACTTGTCGGCAACCCACCCGAACTCTTCCTATGTTCCTGCCCTCATACCGGCCACCGGATCAAAATCTGCTATAAAGACGCCGACGATGCCAGCAACGGTTGGTTCCGATCGGATCGCCGGTTTCCGGTTACATGTTTTTATAATTTCCACAACAAATAATCAAAACAAATACGGACCCAGTATTCCGGGTTAGGGAAGAAGATTCCGGTTAGGCGAAAAAAGTGAAAATTGAAAAGGCCCAAACAAATAACCCGGGTCGTCTCCTTCCCATTACCAATTTCTCGTGAAAGCTAAATATAAACACTACCTTCATCCACCTTCAGTTTCGACGGAATTGGAGCCTTTTCGGTTGCAGAAACCCTAATTCGACGACTAATTGCAGCTCCTCTTCCTCGAATCTAAACCGATCTCTTCTCCTTCCACAGCCATGGGCTCTGGTAAGTTTTCTACTGATTTTTATTTATACCCCCAATTGTCCCAATTTTCTGTTTGGTTGAAGAAAAAAATTCAGAAAGATGATTCAGAACCGGGTTTTGAGTCTGAATACATTATCCCTATAATCGTAAAGGCATGTCCATCTCTTACATATAGAAAATCCGAACTTAGTAGTCTAGTGCGGTGGCCGATAGAGCAATTGCAATACAGTACTTCATCAAGCTCCAGTGAGTACCATTGTATGGGTTCTGATACTATCTTGGCGATTTTGATGATTTGGAACTTTTTATTTGGTCAACCATGATTACGTGACCGTTCTTCATCAGCTGTCTAAAACTAAGGAACTTACATAAAACTATGTTTAGGTCTCTGATTATTATTGGTTGCTCTCTTGGTACTGGTGTTTCTCAATTACCACTATGTGCAGCTTTGGTAGGATGTTTTGGATTTTCCTTAGAGATCGTCTAATGGATGGGTTTTATTTTCAAAACTGCACTATGATGGAGTAGTTTGGTACCAAAGATACTTATTTATAAGCGCGGTACTTTATACTGTTAAAATTATGGGTCTCTAGAAACAAACCCCATCATCTCTGTCCTGTTACTGTATAGCGAACTTTATGTGTAAAGAAAAACTGATTTTGACGTTTCTGGTTTCGGGTTGTCAGATGCTGACATGGAAGACTATGGATTTGAGTACTCGGAGGAGGAGCAAGAGGAGCAGGATGTTGACATTGAGAATCAATATTACAACTCAAAAGGTTAGTCTTCATTTAATTTTATGAAAAATTACCTAACCAAGTTGTATTTGCTCACTAGCTCTTACCTTTTTTTGGTCTGATCCCACCCTTTTATTCTATATGTCGCAGCAACATTATAGAGATAGCTATTGTAGCTTTCTAATATTATCTGCAATTAGTTACATAATCATTTGTATATGGCCTTATGGACTTGGCTTTAGCTGTAATCCTCAATTGCATTTAAATCTGTTCATGTCTATTTACTTCTTTGACTGAACTCTCAATGTGTTTATTTATCATACATCTATAACTACTTGTATCCCCTCAATGTGACAATAAAGTGAGGCAGTTTTATAAGAATGTTTTTGGGTCGAAATTTGCAAGTTTTGTCCCGAAGTACCTTTTAATCAACTTTTTAATCCAAACTCTTAAGCATCAATTTACTAAAAAGTGGATTCTTTACCTTAACCATTTGGCTTCTTACAACATTTCCTGTCTCACTTTTGATTATTTTGCAATACCTCATCAAAGCCATATAGATTACATTGGTCGATAGAGAGTTACTACGTACTAGTAGTTCAGCTGCTTACATGCCTCCACAGTTCACAAGGTCTGGATAAATTGTTATTAGTTTATATTCCACACAGTAGTTGCATATGAGAATGATGTATTGCGTCTCCTTCAAACCTTGTAAACACACTGTGGCATAGACTATATCATAAATTTACCTTTATGGGTGTTTTCTTTGGATCGCATTATGTTCACCAATCATCATTGAATCGGACTGACAGAGCAATCAAGCTTCCATGGCTGCATCAAAACTTGTCACCATTAGTCTTGGCATGCTCTACTGATTTCATCTTCCTCCTCTTGACAGGTTTGATTGAAACTGATCCAGAAGGTGCGCTTGCTGGATTTGGGGAGGTAGTTCAAATGGAACCTGAGAAAGCAGATTGGTGAGGGACTAGTAATCATGAAAAAAAATATTTTACACATTTACTCTGATTACCAGATTTGGCCTTTTTGTAAATTACACCTTTTTTAATAAAAAAAGTCTCTGCTAAAGCATCAATTTTTGGTGTTAGATTTCAGTTTGAAGCTGTTTTGTTTTTGTTTTGTTTTATCCCTTTGGATCTTGTTACTTTGTGCAGTTGTGTAGCATGTGCATGTTTTAAGTTGCTGCATATAAGTACCTTTTTTTGTGTTCTTGATCGCCTTTCTTAATAATCTTTTTTCACCTGTGATAGTTACAAACTGGTCAATGATTTTTTTCTTTATCAGGGGATTCAAAGCTCTAAAACAAACTGTCAAGCTATACTATCGGTTAGGGAAGTACGAAAAGATGATGGAAGCGTATAGAGAGATGTTGACGTACATCAAATCTGCAGTGACACGAAACTATAGTGAAAAATGTATAAATAATATAATGGATTTTGTTTCTGGATCGGCTACTCAGAATTTTGGGCTTCTGCAAGAGTTCTACCAGACCACTCTGAAGGCTCTAGAAGAGGCAAAGAATGAGGTTACACATCCTCTTGGCTTATTCCAGTCTAAGATTCTTGTCAATGAGATTAACTGTTTAGCTTTGTCTTCTTATTGCAGAGACTATGGTTTAAGACAAATCTCAAGCTCTGCAAGATTTGGTTTGACATGGGTGAATATGGGCGGATGAGTAAGGTATTGTGTTGGTCAGATGACAGGTTTCTTCACCTCATTTATAATGAAATATATTATAAGCCATCACATTTATATTAAAATGTAGATATTGAAGGAGCTTCACAAATCTTGTCAAAAGGAAGATGGTACAGATGACCACAAGAAAGGTACTCAGCTTTTGGAGGTGTATGCAATAGAGATTCAAATGTACACTGAAACCAAGAATAATAAAAAGCTCAAGGTCAGTATATAGCGTCTCTTTCTTCGTCTTAGATATGTATTGATATTTGAAATACATTTGCATATGACATCTAGATGGTTTACTGTGATTGATGGAAATTGCTCAGACAGAATCGGAAATTAGAAACCTTTTTGTTTCCTAAATAGAAAAACTTTTGGAAGAGCTCTATTAAGTCTGCCCACACTTTTTGTTTTGGGGTATTCTGATGTTGCGTCATTTATATGTTTTTCTGTAAATGGTTACTTATGTTGCACCTTTTTGGTTCATTCATCCCTGGTGTTTTAATTTTAAGTAATTTTGAAATAGTTATTGTGCAAAAGAGAGTAAAAAAATGTACTGTTGGGCTAATTCACCAGAATCCTTTTATTTATATGGGATATACCAGGGTGAATTAGCATGTGGCCGTGAAACTTCTGACTTCAAGTAAAAGTTCTCACAAATGGAAATTTACAAAATTTGTATCCCTAATGACAACTTGTGTGAGCTTCAAATAGTTTAGGTACTATTTACTGTTGTCCTGTATGCTGGAGTGAACAATTGATTATCAATGTAATGACCCATTTAATCCTGTTAAGTTCTTATGAAGACAAATGTTTGGCTGACGATGATTTCAGTAATAACCATGATGAAGATGCAAAGAGTTTGGGCTTCATAGCATTTTTTCCTTGTACCGTTTTTGTGTTCATTATCTGACCTTTAAGTACGTGGCTTATATACAGCAACTATATCAGAAAGCACTTACAATCAAATCAGCTATACCTCATCCAAGGATAATGGGGATAATACGTGAATGTGGGGGTAAAATGCATATGGCAGAACGCCAGTGGGCAGAAGCAGCAACTGACTTCTTTGAAGCTTTTAAGAACTATGATGAAGCTGGGAACCAGCGACGTATACAATGCTTAAAGTACGCTTAAATTATCACTTTCCTTATTCATGTACAATGTCATTTCTTAATTGAGAATGTTTATGCATCAACTTACACAATCATGCTTTAAACCTGTGTAAAAGATCTTGCACGATTATACACAAACATATTTAGCGACTTGTGCTACTTGTACATAGATGTTCAGCCTAGTAAATTGTGTGTACACGGAGATAAGTGTTATTAGTTTGTATTATGGGAAAACAACGAACAACTTTTTTACTTTTTCATTAATTTAATTTTACATTCTCCAATTCTGTATGCAGGTATCTGGTTCTTGCCAACATGCTGATGGAATCTGAAGTCAATCCATTTGATGGGCAGGAGGCAAAGCCGTGAGTCCTCTAATTGTTTGTTATATTTATTAGCTCAGGCATATACCGTTCCTTTCTTTCTGTGCTATCTGGTATTTTTTCCGATGAGTGTCCTAGATTCTTCTGATTGCTTATGCAGATACAAGAATGACCCTGAGATATTAGCAATGACTAATCTTATAGCAGCATACCAGCGAAATGAAATATTAGAGTTTGAGAAAATCCTGAAGGTAAGGTTATTATATTTTGTGATCCAGAAGGGTTTGTGATGCTTGGTGTTGTTATGTGTCCCTTTCGCATTTTCTCCCGATCTACTGATTAAACACATTGTTTCTTTCCAGAGTAACCGAAGAACAATTATGGATGATCCATTCATAAGAAATTATATTGAGGATCTGTTAAAGAACATTAGAACACAAGTCTTGCTCAAGCTCATCAAGCCCTATACAAGGATCAGGATCCCCTTTATATCAAAGGTTGTTTCTCATTTGATGTTAATGAAACGTTTGCATACTTTTTTGCTGGATTTCACCATATTTCCTCCCCTTGTAAAGCATAATGCTTCTATTAGATGATACAGCTCAGTCAAATACTGAATTACTTTAAGCCGATCCTTGTTCAGGAGCTTAATGTACCAGAGCAGGATGTGGAGCAACTATTGGTATCACTCATATTGGATAACCGAATCCAAGGACACATTGATCAAGTTAACCGGCTGTTAGAGCGTGGAGACAGGTGAAGCTTAAACTGCGGGATACAACATTTTTCTCACTGTCTTTTTCACATAGCGTCTCCATTTACCTTTATTTACATGATCTTCATTCAGGTCAAAGGGAATGAAGAAGTATGCTGCAGTGGAGAAATGGAACACGCAGCTCAAGTCATTGTATCAAACTATTAGCAACAGAGTTGGTTAAGAGTTGTACTTAGAGCCAACAACAGAGTCAGGCAAGATCAGTAGTTAGTTGTTAGAGTTTGGCATGATATTTTTTTTGTTTCCAATTCCTGCATTTGTTAATTCCAAAAACCTCCGGTGTACAATTGCCTAATTCCACAAAACTTTGTTTAAGCTTCGCTGTCTGTTAGTTTGGACGGAAATCATCCAATTTTATGTCATGTACGAGGCATGTGCTATCTAAATTTCAAAATTGGCTAAAATTTAACAAGAAAAACATTTTAAAAAAGAAAACACGGAAAAAGATTTTCTCAAAAGAAAATAGAGAAATTTTGACACTTAATATTACTCCAGTCGATCCTTATCAGTCAGTGGTGTTTTGCCGCCGCTTTGGAGATGATGTTTTGTATACACGGGCTACAACGCGGTGGTTTCCATGCATCGTTAATACTATCGTCGTTGGAAAGCGTTGCACCTATGACGTTTTTGGCACAATTTCAGCTTATCTTTTAGCCTCCTACAAACTATTGGACGGTAAACCAGTTTGTTTTGGACGACTAAAAGAAGAAAGAGAATTTACTATTTTTGCTTTTAGGCTATAAAGGACTGCGGATGCTCTTAGCATGACTCAAAATTGGCGACGCATGAATTTTGGGTGAACTGTGTAATTGTTCGTTACTGATTACAGCATGGGGCGATTTTGTGACTTATTATGACAGTGAGTTTCTAACTTCGACCATCTCAAACTCCTGGATTGCAGATATAGTCGGAGTCCCCGAATCTTCGGTCAAAGAAGTAGACCATGTTGTTTATTATAGGTCGACGAAACCCCCGGACTTCCAAACCCTTGATACGCTCTTGAAGGGACGGAAGCTTTTGCACGACAACGCGAATTTCGATCACAAGCAGCAGAAGACCCCATCCACACCCTCGACATCGTTGGACTGAATGCAATCGCTAGAGACACTAGCTGGAATTTCATATATGTTTTTAAAAATAATATAAAAATAAATTTTTTCAAATTTAAAGGTCTTAAAGTTTATAGCTAAATATACATTTCATTATATTGTAATTTAAAATTTTTTTCTTTTAAAGTATCTTTATTTTTCTGTAATTTTAAAACAATAATCTTATTTTCAAATTTAAATTTGATTTGAATTTTCGTTGTGTGGAGGTAGATTCGATGTTTTACTCAAAATTAATCCGCGTAATATTCGTGAATTTATGATTTAGTTTTATATAACCGAGCACAACAAATTTAAACGATTCACATATTCACAAAATTAGTATCCCTTGAATATACATTGATGCACATGTAAACTTGTTGTCATTCAACCTGAGAGTGGGAGGTGGAGATTCAACTTTCGAACCACTTTGCATGATTTTGAAATCATACGAATTCAGATGGTTCCTATCTGGCAATAGATGGTCACTCCCCAGTCCCAACACACTAATAGCCAATGATTAAGTCAAAACCCATTCACATATCATAATATTTCATCATTATACGCATAACATTCTTTCTACATTTCAACATTAAATATAAGATTTATAATTTAGCAAATAAGAATTTCAAATCTTCTAATTTATAAAGCACATCTATAAATTAAAATGATGTACGTTCACCACACACGTGTCTGTAAGCTAAGCTGAAGGCAGAGACAGCAAATAATGTAACGGCTAGTTTGGAAGACAGACTCAAACGGTCACCTAAAGAGCGTCGGCTTAAAGAATTCAAATTTAACGGTCGTCACTCTCTCTTTACTTGCCGACAACTTACAGACGGAAATGAACATCTATCCCCACCTACCAACCTATCACCTTATTATTATTTTATTATTTTTTCTAATTATTTTACGCGCTCCAGTGGACACATGAGCAACACGCGCGGCATATCCTTCACTCTATCTCCTGCACTGAGCGCGTTGGCCACGCTCTACGAAACCAACGTCTCCGGGCGTAACGACACGTCAGCTTTATGAAAGCTAATAAATTAAATTATTAGAGCCGTTTTATTATTTATTTTGTCCTCAAATAAATAATAATAATGAAATAAAAGAAAAAAGAACTTTATTTTTTCCTGAATAGAATAATATTACTCGCCTCAAAATCACCAATCAATCCATCGCTTTCTTTTAAAACGCTTCCGTGTAGCTTCTCTTTCTCTCTCTCTCTCTGATTCGAGACACAAGAGACCTCGCTCTCTCAGTTCTGTTCTCGCAGAGATCGGATTAGGGTGCTTCTTCTCATCTGGTAATTTTTCTTTTCTATTAATCAGTGTGTATCGGACTCTAAATGTGGCCTCTTGTTGATTAATTAATTGAATTTTGCATTTCTAATCAACCCGAGTTTAATCGTCGATTTGATTGTGGGACCGATCATGTTCTTACTTTCAAGTGAGTTTATTCGCATCTCGATGCTTATCTTTTTGTATGGTATATGTTTGTTATGTTGCGGACGTGTGTTTTGTTGGTGTCTTGGTGAAATGGGCAAGTAGGATTCTCGATTTACGGTCAAGTAATTGGATTTGGGGTTTTCTTTTCGTGGATCCGAAGTAGGTGTTCGCTTTTTGAACTGTTTTTCTGGGTATCAATCGATTGTTTTTCTTCTTGTTTCTGGATTTTTTATGTTGATTTTGACTTTCAATTTGTTGGGTATATTCGAAAGGGTCAAATTTCGTTAATTTTCAGAAATGATGGGTTGTCAAGCAAATCCCTAACTTCTGACAAATGTGTTCCTTGGAATTCTGAGATTGTGGCAGTTGTTTGGTTGGTGCTTTAGATTTTTGGTTTTCTTTATGACTAAATAATTCTTCTCCTTTTCTCTTATGAGGAGCATTTCAATCTCTTACTCTGATTTCGATTTTATGAGGTTTTTGGTATGGATCTAGTTATGTAAAGTTTAGTTGATCATAGGGTAAAAATGCTTGCTGGTGTGCATTGTGTTTTCTGAGGTATGAAAGGATTTCATGTTTTTTGCTCTAGTTTTTGTCTCTTGTATGGTAGAAGAGTTTCAATTCACAAGATTTAAGAGGTTATAGAGCTTGGACAGCTGTGACTATGTTCTTGCCACATTAAGATGCCGAAAGTTGAGTAGATGAAGTAAATTATAGAGCTTGGACAACTTTGGCTATGTTCGTGCCACATTTAGATGCCAAAAGTTGCGAGTAGACTGTAGATTAACATTTTACAAGTAAATTATAGAGTTTGGACAACTTTGACTGTGCTCTTGCCATATATAATATAGATGCCAAAAGTTGCGAGTAGATGTACATGTTTCTCCCCAAGTTGATTCAAGTATGAATGTTTATCATCACGAGTCGATAAATGTCCACAGAATGAAATTTGTAAAATCATATAAGGATTGTACCGTGCAGGATGAAATTTATAGGGGAACTGAGATGGTTGAGTTAGTTTGGTATCTTATTCATGTCTTGTATTTACGTCTTGTAATGCTAGAGTTCTGCTTTAGTTCTGCATCTCTTTATCTGATCAAATTAATACTTATTGATTTACCTTGTTTGATATGTAGTCTTAGATCTCTACCAGTGGCCTGTTTTATCTCATTGTCCAGTGCCAAGTTGAAAACAAGATATTGGCTCATCATCTGCTGATATTCCTTCTTCCCATCACTTAAGTAGCGGCATTTCAGAAGGATTTCATTTCATTAAGCTCATGGTAATCATCTCTCTCCTCATGATGGAATGCCTTTAACATGTAATATGTACAATAATTCACCAAAAAGGCACAAATAAGAGAGAATAACTATGGTAGAACTAACCATGTAGTTGTGGCTGATATATTATGTGACTATTGGAAGTTTATGCTATACCCGCTTTGCTTCTTTGGTTTGTGAATTGGACATATTAGGTTGTGTGACATTATGTGATACCCTTCTTTTATTTCTTCGAGATCGTGGTGGTGGCGGTGAAAGCTCATAATGGAGCACATTTTTGCTGTCTCTTATTGGAAATTAATTTGTTTTGGAACTTCAGATGCATGAAGCTTGCTGTTAATTCCCTCTACCTGTTAATAATTGTTTTAGTCCCTATCTTACTATGTCTTCAAAATCTACTGTATTAGGCTACTAATGAGAACCTCCCCCCAAATGTCATCAAGCAACTTGCAAAGGAATTGAAGAATCTCTATGAATCTCCTCCTGAGGGCATTACCGTTAATGTAAATGATGATGATTTTTCAAAAATATGTGCTGATATCGAAGGGCCAGGTATATGATACAGAACTTTCACATCCCTTAATACCTTGCACACATATACTGAACAAATCCTCCTGACCTTGCAGCTGGAACTCCTTATGAGAATGGTGTTTTCCGCATGAAGTTGATATTGTCCCGTGACTTTCCACACTCTCCTCCCAAAGGTTTGGCCCAACCCGCATTATTTACCATCAAGGTCTGACTCTATAACCTGTAATTGAGAATCATTGTATCTGCAAATTTGTAGGTTACTTTCTGACCAAGATTTTCCACCCAAATATTGCACCTAATGGTGAGATTTGTGTCAACACGCTGAAGAAGGATTGGAATCCAAGTCTTGGGTTGCGCCATGTTCTTATAGTAAGTTCTCTTCCCAATGTCTCGCTGTAAGCCATGCTTCACAGAAGTATTTGAGAAATTTACCTGCCTTTGACTTCCAGGTAGTTAGGTGTCTACTGATTGAACCGTTCCCCGAATCAGCTCTAAATGAGCAGGCTGGCAAGTTGCTACTTGAAAATTATGAAGAATATGCCAAGCATGCTAGGTGAGAACTTGCTAAGGTTATGAGCTGATTATTCAAACATATGCAAGGTAGTTAATTTGAAATGATGTGCAGGCTTTACACTGGAATTCATGCCCTTAAGCCAAAACCCAAGTTTAAATCAGGAGCTATTTCTGAGTCCACAACTGCTCTGAATGTTGACCAGACCAATGCAATAGTTCCTGACGTTGATCTCAAGAATGGAGCTGCAACTGCTGCTGCATTGCCACTACAACCTTCAACAACAGCCAGCTTGGGAGGTACCGGGCCAGGTAATGTAGCTTCCATGACTGAGACTGGAGTGAGCGGTTCAGCTGAACCAGCCATTGTTGCAGCAAAGAAGGGAGCTGGAGTAATCAAAGTTGTCGCTGCAGACAAGAAGAAAATGGATGCTAGAAAGAAAAGTTTAAAGAGATTATAAACACCAGACAATGTCTGTGATGGAAAAATATCGAGACAACAATGGAAGGGATGTGTTGTGATGTATTAAATACTTCAAATTGGTTGATTCGTCACTTTACTTCCTTCGGCTTCTTAGGTCAATGACTTGGGAACAAAAAAATACTTCAAATTCGTTGATTAATTATTATACTTCTCTCAGCTTCAAGGCCAATGACTTGGGGATAAAAAATATGTAAGGCACTTCTCAACGTCCAAAGCATTTGAAAGTACTTACTCTCAACTTCTTATGGCAATGGCAAGACTTGAAGTCGATGACTTGGGAACAAAATAAAAATCCACTTCCTCAACTTCGAAGGCATTTTAAAAAGCACTTCTTCTACCTGGACTTCTTATGACACTCTCAAGTAGTCAACAATTCATGGCACTACTGGTCCTCCTCTTTCCCAGGATTGTTGTCGCAAGAAGACCCGCCCCGCCGGGGAGATAGCTCATCGTTTCACCTTCTCCTAGAGTGTTTACTGTTAAGAATTATAAGTTTATTGTTTTTAGGTTTTGAACACTTTACGAACATGAGTACACCATTTTCCTCCCATTTTTTCGAGTCCGAGTTCTTTAACTACTATAGCACACAAATGATCGAGTCTCTTCCAGATAAGGTCGACAGCCTCCGAGAATCATATTCCCAGGCACCACAACCACCTTCAACTACCCCCATGGTCCATCCTATCCCCAGGCACCACAACCACCTTCAACTACCCCCATGGTCCATCCTTCATGCCATATGAAACCCTCAAGGAATACCTTTTATCAAAGGGGTATTACAATGAGGAGGGGTTCAAGCACGAGCCTCCTGATGATTGGCACGAAGAAGATGTTGCACAGTACGAGGACGTTCGCGACGACCCTGTACCACACTCCCCATCCAACAGAGGAGAACTAGCAGTCATAGGACATACAAGGCAAAATCCTTAGAATACCAATGATCAACAATATATAGGATCTGAACAAATTTCATGGTCACCACAGCAACTGAGAACAAGATATATATGTTACTGATAATATGAGTCATCCATCATCCAATGAAAAAGGAAAGGAAATTTTAACAGAGTTTCAAGACACGTTAGAGAGTACAACACAAGATTACACACCACCGCCAAAACAACAAAAATAGACAGCTAAATTTTTAGAGGTTTGATGACTTCAAAACCATAAAAAAAATTGTAACCTTCAGAAAGAAAGATCAGATTATCCTTTCTTTCTTTTGCTTCAATTTCTTTCGGTCTTTATAGTGAATGAGAAGTCTCATTACTTAGCCATCATCACTTTCACGAATTCCTCATAGTTTATTTGTCCATCACCATCAACATCTGCCTCCCTTACCATCTCATCAACTTCTTCATCAGTGAGCTTCTCCCCAAGGTTTGTCATCACATGGCGTAGCTCAGCAGCTGAGATGAACCCGTTCTGATCCTTGTCAAAAACCCGGAATGCCTCCTTCAGCTCCTCCTCTGAATCAGTATCCTTCATCTTCTTCGCCATGAGGTTTAGAAACTCGGGGAAGTCAATGGTCCCGTTACCATCTGCATCCACTTCATTGATCATGTCCTGAAGCTCTGCCTCTGTAGGGTTCTGTCCCAATGACCTCATCACAGTCCCAAGCTCCTTGGTAGTGATACAGCCTGCAACACATCATTACTAGCATCATCAGAACTCAGAAGGCCTCCGTACCAATACCCAAGCACACACCCCCACCATGGCCGAAGGATGTAGAAATAAATTGATCAGGAAAAGGTAACAATTATGGCAAACTACATAATTTGTAATGAAGATTTCAAATAAGATAATTGCATTCTAGCTCTTAGATTCATAAAAGTTCTTCAAAAGGTAAGATGTATGAACATTTCTTAAATAACCTTGGCTTACCATGCACCAAAATAAAGTTCCCCTTCAAAAATTACCATCTATTACCAACCAATGAAAGCATCATCAAGTTTAGTACCAAACAAAACCAAAAGCTACCAAGATTATTAGACAAATTTGCAAATCAGCTAATTTTAATCATCCAAAAATTCCATTTCCCCTTTCACATTCCTCCACTGCTCATATTCAAAATCAGCCAAATCAAAGTATGGAGAAGATTTCAAAAACAAACACAAATATATCCTCATTTAGCTCAAAATGGCACAACAGATGGAAACGAGAATCAATGAACAGGTCAACACAAGACAATTAAATATATATTGGATTCAAACAAACGAAAAATAATCAACAATCCATACAACATGATCTGCATGAGATAAATAAACCACACAGGAAAAAAAAAAAAAAAGATAAGCAAATAATTCAAAATCAAATATCTATGTAGAGATCAGAACCAAAAACACAGAAAATCAACAAGCGGAATTGGAAAAAAAAAGCTCAGAGACATCATGTAGAGGAAAAAAGGAACTGCAAGAGCAAATCGAACCGTCGCCATCCTTGTCGAATAAGCTGAAGGCTTCCTTGAACTCGGAGATCTGGTCGTCGGTGAGCTGATCGCCCATATCTGTGGTCTGGTGCTAAGAATCGGTTCTGTTGTTCTTCGTCTTCTTCCCCTGTAGAACAAAACGATACCAGAAACCACGAATCTCTCGGACAAATCTATATTCGTCTTCCGTCAAACACTCTCCACCAATACACTTAACGCTTATTAATATCCCGTCCTCCCCTTTTACGGGAATACCCTTTGGATTTAGTTATATTTACGTGCTATTTCTTATCAATTTTATATCAAAAATATACAAGAGCAGACACGCCTTTTCTTTTCTCGTCGTATATGTTAGCATATGAATTTGAACCAGTCTACTGTTGTTTGGAATAGACTGAATGGTCTTTTGTGAATTCGGTCTTTGGTTCAAAAAAGAATAATCAAGATTCAAGAGTTTAGGGTACAACTTTGATATTATTCTTTTTTGGGGTCCGTGGATTTCCTCCGACTTAGGGTTTTGTCGATCGCGAACACCCAGATTTCTGATCTGGTTAGGGCTGATGATTGTTAAGATAAAATAAAAGTTGATGTTTCCTTTTGGCCGGTCGACGACGAAAAAGTTCTCTAGATTTTGAGGGGGAGATCTTGAGCGGATGTCCGTTGGTCCTGAGGCTTGGAGCGTAGGGATGTCTATTCATGAAGTCCAGATATGGGATTAAAAGTTGGTGTTCATGATGGTTACATGGAGGGTAGTCTTGAGGGGGTTTGACATAGTTGGTGGCATAGGCTCTGGGGTTTCAAATCCACCCGATGTGTTTCCGTGACATCTTGCCAATGGGGTATGCTTAACAAATAGCGGCATTCAAGGGGCCAAGAGATGTAGGAGATGCGCTAGGGGAGTTGAGACCAGCGCTCATGCGTGTTTTAGTTGTCATTCAATTGTCGCAATGTGGAGGGCTTTACCTTTTCGTGTTTAGGTTGACTCTGTCAGCTCTTTGTCCAGTTCTAATATCTTATTATTTCTAGCGGAGAGGCTTTTAGACGAGGACTTCACAACATGGGTTATGATCGACTTTATGATCTGGAGTGGGAGAAGTCGGTCTTTGTCTAGGCCGAAGTTCCCCCCATTTAATTTGTGAAGTTGTACTCTATTCTATAAGGATATAACATGCTTCATTTCGTGTGTTCGGGGTATAAGTTTTGTATAAATGTATCGCCATACTATCAAGTAGCTTTTTATTGAAGTTCTTTTCTTTCTAGAGAAGCCTACAACTAGAATAGATAACCTGATCTTCATATAATAAATTGAAATAGGAAGTAAAATAAACCAAAATTTATACCCGAATATTTATCGAGTGTTTGTCTTTCAGAGAGGGTCTGTTGTGTGTCAAAAGGGTGGCATGTATTGGAGGAGGATCAGATGCCTCAGTTGTGGTTTAAACCATTCTCGATCGGTCGTTTGATACTTCGGAAGGACCTTTTCTAGAGAACATATGGTTCTCTTCTTTACGTGTCTCGACGCTACAATGAAGTTACCTATAGCCTAGTCTAGTTAGCTTTTCATAGTTCAATCACTTAAGATTGTGATTTTGTTGTTCTCCACACCAATTTTTATATGGTAAACATTGTTGTTTCTGTTTATGAATTTCGTTTCTTTAAAAAGACAAATTTGTCAAAATCATGGTTCTTTTTATCATACATAATAAAAACATATTTGACTTAGGGGTCTCGAATTAGATGGGAATATTTATTAGTTTGACTAGTATATCAAAAATAAACGTGAAAAATGTTGATTCATTCGTAATTTTAATTTTCGCCTTAAAATTGTTATGGTGAACTAGTAGTGATCAATGAAAGTTATTGGTCATAAATATCCTTAATGTCATGTCGGTTTAGACAGACATCAACGCGGACTTTTGCTATATGGTAAACAGTCCCATGAAGAGACTCACTCTCTCCTCAAAAGTCAAAACCACGAGACAAGACTACTTGATTGAGTTTGTTAAAGTAGCTACTCTCTCATCTCTAATTTGTATTTGTACTAGTTTGTTAAATTAGTTTGAACTCTCTTCACATATATTTCGACAAACCAAGTACAATGGTGAATTACCAAAACTAGCACACACATGGAAACAAAAAAGAAAAAAAGAAAAAAAAATCAGAAACGCAGCTTCCTCTTGCAGGCCTCAAAGGGCAAGGGATTGTTGGGACGACAAGGACTCATATCCTTAACAAACTCTTCAACGAGGTCTCTGCAGATGAGGTCCTGCAAGGCCATCCCTATCCTCCCCAGTTCCCTCTTCTCTCCCCACGCCACGTCCCTGCAAGCCTCGTTCACGCTCTCCACCATCGCTCTCCTGCTCAACAATGGCGCCCCACCCTCTCCGCAGCTCCGACCTTGAAAAGACCCCGTCGCGATCCGCTCCAGCAAGGTTAGGCTTATGATGTCTTCTTCTTCTCCCGGCCTCTTCTTCTGCTGTTGCTGCTGCTTCACTATGCCACCTGCTCATCACAAAAAACATTTTTGTTATGTTTGAAGTTGAAACCGGATCGGAAAAATGTAAGAACAAAGAGTTACGTCGCATAAAGACCAATGTCACACCCAGTTAACAATATTAGTTGTGGAAACCCGATCTGATAAGTAGCTCGTTTTAAGCAGAGAAAGTTACATGGAATTAGAGCCGGTTCAACCCACGACCCATTTGTCACATCCACCATGTGGTCTCCTGCTCATATACATATGTCCAGTTCTACTATGACCCACGTCTAGATGTCAAGTCTTACGCGTAAGAGGGAGTGTTGCAGTTATAAGAAAAATATAAAAACATAACCAGATTGACCTTTTTAATTATGGAAACCCTACCTGATGCCTATTTTAAATAAATAAAAAATTACAATTCATGCTCAATTTAACATGATAGCAGGAGCCATTGGCTCGGGTTTTTAGATGAGTCAGATTTAGACATAGTATTACGACTTAGTTTAGGCACAGAAGATATTGGTCGGGCTTATTTGATTTATTTATTTTTGGAAAATGGAAATGATTGTTGTAAAAAACAGGCCTAAAGAGTGATACGGAGAGATACTCGAGTAGTGTAGTGTGGGGGCTTTCAGCACCACCACTATTTGCATAGGAATGGTACAGAGCAGAGGAGAGCGGTGCGGTGGTGGTGGCCCTGAAAAAGAAGAAAGTCATGCGGGGACTGTGGGTGTCCATTCACACATATATATATAAAGTGATTCTTCTCTCTTTTTCCTAATTTCATTTGGATCGTCTTTGACTGCATCATTCATGGGAGGGACAGTGCTAAGAAAAAGTGCAGATTGGATTGGACCACCTGCATTATTAACTGTTGATAAATCTAAATTGAACCATGTTTTGGTGGGAATTTGGTAGTTGATACAGGGGATTAAGAGCTTGTCTTTAGTGTAATGATATCATTATCCAAAGACAAGATATGGATTGGATACACACAAACACTATATATATATAGGTGTGTTACATGATTAGGGCATGTGAGAGTTGTGGGTACTTATGGAAAGTGTTCTATAAATGTCTCCTCTTTAAGGGTGTGTAATCACTACACTTCACTGCCCACTCTCACAAAAGCCCAAACCTTGCATTGCATTAGAATCTCTTGCAACCTATGCACCTAAACAACCTTAAACACTATATATGTATATGTGTGATATTAAACTTCTGTGTATGAATCATCGACCATGACAAAATTTGACAAACAAATCAAATATATACCATAGATAATTGTAAAAACTTACGGTGATTATTTTCGTCTGTAAATCCACTAATGAGATTATTATTTTTTTTTAAAAAAAAGTATCCCTATAAAAATGCTTCTATACGAGTTACAAATTCAAAACACGTATACATAAGGGTTAAAAATAGTGAAACACATGTAATGTAAAAGACAAAATTGTCATTTTTACAAAAGACTTGTCATGACTACATTCGTTAAAGTTAACGGATTTACGGACAAAAAACAATTCACTGGTAATTTTTACAAAAGAAAATAGTTTACCCTAACGTTTTTATAAAATGCGTGTAATTTACTGCAATGATCCCTATAGAAAACTAGCTCTAATGTAAGATGAAGCCGGCTACAATATATTGAGACTTATAATTGGTGGATTAAACATTAATCTACCTATATCTTGCTGTTAAAATTAGATGTATTTATTGAGACTTATAATTGGTGGATTAACCATTATTCTACCTATATCTTGCTTTTCAAATTAGATGTATTTATTTGTTTTAATTAAGCAATTAGACATAAATGATGAATATGAAACATTTAATAATTAAACAGCAAAAGGACAAGAAACAAACCTGCAGCACCCACACTAGTGGCGTGGAGTCTCCTGGTGTAACTGCACAATGGCGAGCGGGTCAACTCGTCGAGCACGGACACCGGACTCGGCTGCTCGCCGTTCGTCACCTTCGCCGATTCCTTCCCACATTCTCCTCCGCCGCCGTCACGGGGCGGAGTGTTCCGTGATTGTACGGACTCTATGATCTTCTTCAGCGCCTTCAAATCTCGATCGCACCTACCCAACGCCCACAGAAACTTCCGCCCCTTCCACG
>JAYMSV010000358.1:0-17835 GCA_036897745.1 Erodium moschatum
AAGGGTGCCCCTTGGCCCCCCCCAGCCACTCCATCCGGCACTGATCTTCGCAGTTGCAGAGGCCATTTCTTCACTTCAGACCCCCCAACTGAATAAATGGCCTTTTGCCATTCTGTTCCCAATGCAATGTCAATACAAAAACACACACATCAAAACAGGTCATAAGCTACTTTTTTCATGACAGGCAATTGATATATTATATTATTAGTTTAATCCAAGTCGAGCCAGGAGACCAACTTGGGGTGCACCCATTTTCTCCATTCACTATACTTGAAACTCGAGACCTTCCCCACTTGGCCCAACAAGTATTTGAGTTGCCACTGGGAGATGATTTAAATAACATTTATAGCCTGAAAACAGAAGTCCTATTACTAGAGAGAACTACCCCCCAGCCCCAGAAAAAGGAAAGCTATGTTCTGACCTATAGCCAAACTACCAGGAGAGAAATTACCAGTCTTATTGAAAGAACCTAAAAGTGGTACAGTTATTTTCTTTCACTAAGTAATGCTTCGAACTTACAGCTGGCAAGCAAACAGCCTGCATTCTATGGATGTAGGTGATTCTTTTCAGTATGAAACACTGACACTATCAAGGAATTTAAAATAAGGGGGGAAGATGAAAACTTTGTACCTTGGTACTCAAGCTCAAAGAAATGTCCAATGCGTGCAATCACAAAATCCCTAGGCTTTGCAACTCCAATATCAGGAGAAGAGCACATTTGAAGTATTTGACAGCCTTGCTGCAAAACTTGCACAAAAAGACATTGCAGACCCTTTGTGTCTTGTCTACTACTAAATCCACCAAAGGGAAATATTTGGGTGTCAAGTAGTTCTCCCCTTGAATCTGTCCAGATGCATACTAGCCAGCGCCAATCCTCTGTCCATCCGTAGCAACAGTGTAGGCTTGGAGGACTTTTTTGATGACTAGAAGCCAAGCCATCATGTTCGGATCCATCAAGCTGAGAATGGGATCCTGTTGTATCCATACTTGAACTCTGCATGAAGCCTCCACTACTATCATCAGACAATTGTCTTGAAGATTCCAATGTTAAATTATTAAAAACTGCAGGTGAAACTCCATGCTCCAGAGAACCAGGTTCTGCAAGAATAAACAATGGTTCAAACATGTACCGAATTTCATCTTGAATATAATATTCCCCCGCTCTCTTTGGATCACAGCTTAATCCTCCAGTCCTTGATGATTGCCATGAATTATCCCAAGTACCAGGCCTCAAGCTAGCATCAATATCCCCCTCTCGTGGGAGGGTAGGCCCTGTCATTCGGATTCCAACACAATCCTTCCAGGACCCTGGAATATGAGATGTCATCTGATTCAAAACCGAATGAGATCTACCAGATAAAGATGATGACTGAACCACATCATTAGACAATCCACGAGCAATTCGACGACCCTTGTTATAGACAGTGAAAGCAATCTCTTTAAGGATGATAAGCTCATTGAGAGCCGGATTTGTAACTCTAAAAATAGCATCAACTGTCACAATCTGTACCACCAACCTTGGAATACTAAATCCCGGCAGTGTTATGACATTTGATATCGAGGCTTCATCCACAGCTGCTGAACAGCTTAATGCCTTGCCAACCTGACTGTGCAACATAGATCTCTTCTCTACATCCGATGAGAGAACTGACCCAATAGCAACAGAAGATTCAATAACTGTTTGTAGAATTGCAGTAGACTGAGGGAAGGGACAGACCACATAGATTACCTGGATGTGAAAGATAAAAAGTGCAACATATGGCATCACATTGTTTTGGTCATATTAACTGGTTATTAAGATCATGTATGAAGAAAATCCATGTCATGGTAAGTCGACATGTCTTGGTGTAAGAAAGATCGTTGGGTAAGCTAACAGAACACCTGAACCAATTACTTAAAACATATTACATAATAAGAAAATGCCATAGTAAACTGTACAAAGCTAAATCAAGGAACAATTACTTGTGCACTAATAATGGCTGCACTTCACATAAACAGGTAAACATGAGAATAAACATGAACCAGCTATAGCAATGGCAACTATCAAGCACCATGAGTAAGACTATCTACAAATCTGTGGATTTAGAAAATTACATCCCTCAAACCTGAACGTAAGCTGCAGTAATCATGGGCAGCTGAGCATTTCAGCCTATAAAAATTAACAATCAACAGAGGCAATTAGAAGTTATACTTACCATACAAGGACTAGTTATGCCTTCCTTTGGGTTGGTGGACACATAGGAACCAAGTTTTAGACCCTTCAGAGTTCTAGAAAGAGACTTAAGATAGCTTGTCAAATCCCAACCATTGGATATAGAGAGAAAATAATCGCTTATTGATCCAACTAGAGATGCATTATTGCTTTCCACCCTCATGGACTGAGGGCAGTCAAGTAGAATAAAACCAGAACATGACAATTTTCCAGAATCAATCTCCATTTGGTTTCCAGAAACCTGAGGTGAATGAGTTCCCAGTTTGCAAGTCTCATAAACTGGAAAAAAAGTTAAGGGTTAGTTAGACAAAAGAAATAGTCCATCCACTTAAAACGCTAAAGAAACAATAAAAAGATTATAATACTTTTCAAGCTGGGGAACATAAACTATCATATACAAATGGAAGTAATTAAAAACATGTATGACTCAAACAAGTACAACCTAGCAACTATAGAAACAAATAAGTTCTAGCAAAGACCTCCAAATTATATAGTTTTTCTTCTGCATTTCTAGAATAGCAGCCACTCACCTGTTCCCAGTTGCTGGAAAAAATCAGTAGCAGCAGAGGTAAGGGGGTCAATATCTGGACATATTACATTATAGGTCATCTGCAACATGCAAAATTTTACTCGTTACTCAGCTGTCAATATATAGAATTATACAATTGAAGATGGTATAACAGAGATATGAACTGGAATTAGTATCAAGGCTCACAGGTTTTTGAAAAGCATAGGGTTCGAGAGGAGCCTTTTCCCAAAGTTGCAGAGAATTTGCTGATACCTTAAGCCAATCATCCTGGTACCTGCTCCATAAATTAAATTGCCATCCACACCAGTTTAACTTAACGCATCAAAATGCAGGCAACGTTATTTGACAACATGATACAATATGCATACCCCACAAGTATAGAAGGAAATGGAAGAACAGAAAGTGTTGGCCTTAATTGGGAGCTTGGTTGCTGCTCTGACTCTGAACTACCAATTTCCCGGGTTGATCTCCTCTGGCCCATCTCATCAACCTTGGCTCCATCAGAAGCACTTGATACATTCCCAATGGTGAAACTATCGGATCCCTGTATATCATAAAAGACCCATTATGTATAAAGCATTATCACATCTCTGATGCAAGAGCACCCATACATAGAAGACTGATGAACTCCTTAATTCTCAAACAGGAGATGTTACAAACTATTTCAAGATTTAGAACATCCACTTACAATGGACTCGGCAGAATATCCATCACTCGAGGCTCCTACGTCACCAGATTGAACCCGTCCCTTGCACCAATCGGTAACAGACAATGGGCCATCCAAAGCGTCAAATGCAGATTTTAATGCTGTTTTTACATCAGACTGCAGCAAACTAATTACAGACGATGCATGAACCTGCAAAACAAAGATGAACTTACACAAAGAGCAATATATGCATCAATCATCAATGGCATAGTGGACAACCAGATATACACTAACATGAACAAAAGACTCATTTTGATCGTAAAGGGTTTTGGAGGGAGTGTTTTTTGGGAATGGTAAGGCAGTGACCAACCTCCTGGCAAGTTCTCACTACTGAACCAAGTCCAACAGAATCCATCAGTAGAAATATGTTGGGTTTTTTTTTTCAAAACAGTAAATACACAACCTAAAATGCAGTGGAAAATCATTAGCTTCACAGACTTAGTAGCAGAGCACAGCCCCCGTAGCCTATGAACCCCATGTGTGTGCCCTCATATCTAAAGCCTGTAGTCTGCATCCTACCCTAAGTCCTGTGAGGAAGTGTTAGAAGTCCCGCATTAATGAGATGTGATAAAACAAGCTAATAAGAAATCAGTAGGGCCTTTCTTATCAATCCCAATTCACTTCTTGAAATGATTTTCTTAGGACAATTATTTTTACTTTTGTAAATGAAAAACCATTTCCCCTTTTTCTCATTTGGACTTTGAAACAACAAGCATGTCCTTCCACCCCAAAAGAAAAACACTCTACTAAAACTAGTATCAATTAATAGTTTCCGTAGAGGACTTGCACTTTATGGTAAACAATGTTTCAATCTAAGCTACTAATGAAATGTCGACTGACATCATGACACAACTGAATGAAGTATTCACAAACACAGACACCATATATCCAACATGGTGAAACACCCACATACAACAATATGCAAAAGCGTACAAGTAAATAACATATATGGAAAGCTCACATCAGCTGAAAGTGGATCCACCAGCTCTGCACCAGCAATGTCCAAAGAATGACAGGAAGCCAAAAATCCCCCACAACCTGCATGAACCATAGATGGTCCACATGAAAATTCACGCCTCCACTGTTCTTGTAATGCAAGCCAACCATAGGGACCATCACCACAATCAGCATCAAGTGCCACATCAACAAAGGAAGTTGCTTGTTGGACAAGTAATGCCATGCCATCAAGAAGCTCCTGAAGTGGTTGCCTTTGCACATATGAGAGCAACCCCTCATCACTGAACGAGCTATGGGGCAGAGTTGGGCTAACCTCAATACCGGGAGAGCTTGTAGGTTTTGAAACTTTGGGAAGTCCAACAGTGCGCCAAACGCCAACAGGTGCATGGAGATGGCTATCTGGTATACCCCCATCAATATCACCAGCTATCCTAACAGGTATGGTTTCTTTCTTCCTCATCTCATATTTGTTGGACATGTCTGTCATGATACTTGGGTCACCAGGTAATGGATTCAAAACCATGCTTCCACTTAACCTACCTACACCAATAGGGGCCGGGCTACTAGAAGATAAAAGGGTATGTCGTATCTTACACATAGAAGCTTGGAACATGATACATTCAACTTCGGTTGCAAGAACATTCTTCATAGACAGAAGGAGTTGCTCTATTCCAAATGCACTTTCATTCTTTTTCTTTGGAATAGATTGAGCAGCAGTTGAAGAGTTGTAACTGGCGAGCGTTGTTCCCACCCCCTCACTTGTGATAATGCTATTATTACACGTATATGGTCTCCTGTCATTCCCATTTTCTACATGACTGTAATATTTTTTGGCCTGTAGATCTGAACTCTTCTCATGCCTCCCAGAACAAGCTTTAGAATTCACAGTCAAGCCACTATTTTCATCCGACCCATCAAAACCAGGTGAAGCTGGTGGTGCAGGACCATATATATAATTTGTGAGGTTTGGATTTGATTTCTCTGATTTTATACATTTTGGTTTATAAGGGCTTCCAAAAATTGATGAAGATAAATCACTTGGGGGTGTTTCAACTGCACCATATTCTGGAGCAAATGTCATTAGTGCTTCAGCTTTGATCAAATGCTCAAACTCACCTGAAGAAGACTTTCGAGTATGATTCACAGGACCTGAAGAGTTATCATTGTTTGCTACTTCTAAATTTTTGCTGAGGCACTCGTCTATGGGTGCAGGAGGAGGATTAAAACTCTCAAAGGATGTAAAACCTGCAGGAATAAGCATCTGATCGGAGACATCCATTACTCCCAGTGGACTGCTACCAACATCTCCACAATCCGGAGGAGAAAACATAAGAGCATGTGACTCCGCAGTTCCTGGGGGCTTCACAAAACAAAGTCTCATTATGAGGAACCCGTAAGAGACAGAAGAGAAGTAAATGAGCAAGTGATGACAACTGTTTCCCTAATGCACCTTTGATATATAATGACCCAGAAAGCAAAGGAAAAAGGCAGCAAACTTAAATCCAACAAATGCTTGAATGTCAACCATCAAACAGCCAGACTGCAATATTCAGTTCAAGGAAATACAATCTTTTCCTAAAAATAGAAATATTACTTTCCCAATAGAATAAAACATGTGCACAGTTTAAATCGCCATGATGATAAGAAAAATAGTAACCACATTCTAGTTAGGAGTTTGACTGAATACTGTTATCTTCCTCAACCAATTTACATGTGGTGGTTCATATTTAGTAAGAGATGCAATATCAGTAATAATCCACTAGAAAAACCATCACAAAGAACAAATTATACATAGTATTATTGCATTCAACGTAAAATTATGATGATACTTGCAAGGAATAACAGTAGTACCTCCCCAAAAGGCAAAACATCATTTTCAAAGAAATCACCAAAATCTCCAAATTCAGATAGGAGAGATTGGATATCCATGCCCATTCCTCTGTCATCATCATCCCAATCCCAATGAGATCCAACGTTCTCATTTCCTACTCCTGTTATTGCTGAAGTGTTGACTTCAATGGAACCAAAATCAGACTTGTAAGGATCTCGCTTATGAGCATTAGTAGCATTACCCACTTGAGCAAATGACTCCGTCATACCAGTTCGAGGACGCTTGGACCCCTGCGTATACAGTACAACCTCTTTAAATTGATACTCGGTAAATTAATAAACACTTCAAATAACTTTTTTTCTCCAATCCCGACTTGGGTCAGTTGAAAAATTTATACTTTTTAAAAAAATCTATATGAATATAGGGTCCCATCAATATCATAAATTAATAAAATTGTATTAACTCACACAAACATGTAACTAAGAAAATTCATTGAAATATCATTCTAGTGTTGTTTGTTTTTCTTAAAAATTAAGTCCAGTTGGAACTCTTTTTTTTATTGCATCCACAAAACCTGGTTTGTCTCGAACTGTACCAAAAAATTATGAAGAGTTAAGTGCATACTTAAGCGTAACTGGTTTTCAAAAGATTTGTATCGTCATCAACTCCATCACCAGCATTATATTGAAGGTAGTAAGCACAATTTCTTCTAAGTTCTGAACCTTTGAACATGTATCATATTCACCCGAGAGCCAAGACTACTGAACTTCGTATAATTGCTAAGATTAAATTACCAGAGTTTGACAAACTAACCAGTAAACATATTGCTATAAGCACAAATCAACAAGAACTTTTACTTTATAATTATTGTACTGCATTAGTTAATATCTTATTACTGCATTACTTAATATTTTCTATTACTGCTTTAGGGTTAGGTTAGAATATGTCCAATGGTCTTAACTTGGTCACCAAGTTAGGCTTGTGAGTCCATTTGGTTTTATCTAGGTTTAGGGTTTCCTGTTAATCTCTATAAATAGAAAACTACGTAATTTAGCAATTACCAATTAAGATGAAAGTTATCAAACAAAACCGAAAGGCTTATCAAGAGGTCTTGAGTTCTCTCTAACGAAACCTAAGAAGATCTGAGAGTTCTCTCATTAATCGAACTCTCTAACATATCCTATGACGAGATCCATATCCAGGTTCATAACAAGTCCTATCAGCGCCTATCGTTATGGGGAAACACAAAATTGAGATGCAGTTGTTCAAGAAATTTGTCTGCACTCACAGGCGGATCAAGAACGACAAAGAATAGAAGTCGAGCTGCGGACACGAAATTGTGTTCTCTGGAGGATTAGGCTTTGTTCGTTGTTGGTCCGACCAACAATGGCTATGAACGATATATAGATGAATTTGGAAGATTTTTTAGAGAGGAAATAACCAAGACAATGGCCAAATCGGTAATTCCGAATATGGTAGCAGCCTAGGTATTCGACAAGGTACCAAAAGAAGTTGTGATAGATTGTAGAATGCTCATCTCGGAGGAATGATTACCGAATGAACCCTACTTGCTCGATGAAATGTAAACACCAAAAAGAGGGACTACATCACGGTATGGTTACTACCAATTAAATTATACTATCAGCTTCTAGCTAGACAATATCAAGTAATGAGGAAACGGTGTGTTTCAGAGCTTCCAGAACCCGAGCTGCCACCAGAACCTTGTGTTAAAGCTTATCTATTATCCGTTATATTTAAGTTTCAGATTTCAGATTCAAATATATTCTAATTGTATAGGATTAGATAAAGATAATGTATATCCTATTATTTAGGAAGTTGTTAGTTAGCTTGTAACCCTATATATACTCTGATATGTGAATAGAGAAAAACATAATGAAATAGCACATTTGCTATTACCTTGCACTATCCTAACTAGGTACTCGTGGTCAGGCGTTGTTTCGAAGGGTAGGGTAATGTTAGCAGCACGAATCGATAATAAGATCTTTTATTTAGAATTATTGTGCTGCATTAGTTAATGTTTCTCTATTACTGCATTGGCATTAGGTTTAGAATATGTTCAGTGGGATGTATTTTATGACGAAGTTAGACTTGTGAGTCCATTAGTTTTATCTAGGTTTAGGGTTTCCTATTCATCTCTATAAATAGAGATATTGTAACTCAAAAATTATCAATCATAGCTGAAGGTAAAAATAAAGAGATCTTGGCTTCTCCTTCACGAATCCTAAATGAGATCTGAGGGTTCTCTCGTTTAACGAGTTCTCTAAACCTATCCCATAACGAGATCCAAATCTGGGTTCATAGCACGTACATACTCCAGAACACAAGATGGACGCAAGTATAGTATACAAGCATCTATTAATGGTAGCTCGAGGGTCCTTCTAAATACTGATAGTGTATATGATTGGCAGTTGTTCATATGGCTTCTATCCCTAACACTAGACTCACATTTCCAAAAGTGCATGTCTATTCAACATATAAACCAGAACATTCACATATTCTCTTTCTGCTAAAGAATTATTGTATAAATATTTTTTTCTTCATTTTTAAGCTATACTGTTCTTCCATGTATAACACCTAAAAGAGAAAAGGCCCAAGCTGACAAACTTGTTTGTCCACATAAAGCCGCGTCATTAACTTTACATGTTTTGAGGTTTTCATCCAGAACAGCATATTTATATCAAAAATGCAACATTTGTGACAGTACACAAATTACAAGTTCATGCATGGATAAACAATTAAGGAGTGGACAAACAACATACTAATTTGTGGACATCATTCTCCAAAGAATCAGCATCTGCCTCAAGTTCACCACTGCCTATCTTGTAATCACTATCACTTGAGCTGCAGCTTATACTGCTGATGCTGCTATTATTACTGTTGCTACTACTGTTACAACCATGGTGCATGCGAACTTCGTCGGTTCCAGTCCATGATCCATCCATAGAATCTATTTTTCCACCACTGCAGAAACCAGGACAGTAACAAGAGAAACTAAAATCAACTTGTTTGCATTCTCATTTATCAGGAGTTTTGAAGTGTTGTCCCACATCGGAAAGAATGTGGATTAAGTGACAACTTGACAAGCATATTGAGACCTACATCTATTAGCTTGAGCTTTTGGGTTGGATCGGGATTTAACAGGGAGTAAGTTTCATTAGTACATGCAATAAGGGGAAAGACTGGTGACCAGAATTTAACAAAAGTTCGTACAAAATAATGAGAAAATTGAGTTTAACATCATTTCAACAGTAAGATAAAATCCGTTTCAAAAAAAAACAGTAAGATAAAATTGAGTTTCACAAAAATTTAACAGTAAGCTAAAGTGTTGAGTTTCACAAAATAATAATAATAATAGTAAACTTAAAGTTGACTGTCATAAAATTGTAACAGTAAGCTTTTCATAAGATTTCCACTAGTAACTCATAATTTAGGCTCCAATGTCACATTTACAGCAGGAGCTGAGTTTTGAGGCGGTGCAATTATTAACATTTAAATTACTGTCCGCTAACTTCTGAAAAATCATTTGACAAAATAGTAACCTTTTTGGTAATTTAGATCTAATGTATTGCGACATCCACTTATATTGGTATAATTCCTAGTCTTAGTTGGATTCTAGAAATACGGAAAAAACGAAATACATGAAAGAGTTCTGGCGATGGAGTTATTCAAGGATTGAACAAATTAGAGTCGAAGGGCTGCATTTACCTAGACTGAATTCAAAAGATGGGAGTAACTGTGGAGGAGGCATGTTAGTCTCTAAGTCTAAATTCTGATTGTGTTCAGCTAATATTTAGATGAAAGTTTCTACAATATCAAATCATTTGGGGCGGAATTATCTTTATGCTTCCAGGCTTTAAACTTTTTTGGGCTACAGATAAATAAGATAACCACACAAAAAGTCATACATCTAATTATTTTATAAATACCACAAACTTGTTGAATTTACAAATTTTACTCATACTCTTACTACAAGATAGTAGTAAGAAATTCATGCTTTTATGTTTTCATCTGTTGTGTTGTGTCAATAAGCTGGCTCGAATTATATTTCAATAAGGACAATATAAATACATACATATATATATATATACTAAGTTTCAGGTAAAACCCACTTCTTGTCGTACCAACTAGGAATCCATTTCAACCGTTGATCGTCAAGATTGAAGGAAGTCTCACATTTTTTTTTTAAAATCATTAATGGCATGAATTGTAAATATGCAAAAACTTGAATTTATTTTTATAATCAAACCCCCCACTGATTCAAAGGCCCAGAGAGTTCTTAGTTTGTACCATAAGAATAGTTTTAACCCGAGTGCATCCCTATATACATATATAAGGACACTATATACTATAAAACCAGGTTTTAAATGAAAATTAAGAGCTCATCTAAATCATTAGATCAAGTGGATCCAATGACCATACTTTTTAGGGAGGGTTTTAATAATAAAAATAAATTCAAATCTGAACCATCTACTTGACTTGATCTAATGGTCCAGATGGGTTCTTAGTTTTCATTTTAAGGTTGAGTTTACATCTTATTGTGTGCCTATATATGGGCACACTCACATATAAAAAAAATAAATAAATAAAATAAAATAAAACTTATGGTGTAAACTAAGAACTCATTTGGACCATTGAATCAGTACGATCCAACGGCCCATGATTTTAGAGGAGTTCTGATTACAAAATTAAATTTAAATATACATAACTTTGAATTTATTTGTATATTTATTTTATTCAATGAAACTGAATATTATACGACAAACTCAAGTAAATAAATGAATGACACTGATGAACCCAAAAATTGCACTAACCAATTCATAAAAAATGTTGAGCCAGGCAATGATGGCCCTATCCAGTGTTGAAGCCAGAATCTGCAAATCACAAGAATATTTTAAAAAGTGATGTAGCTAATATGAAATGAGGGAGTTATGCCAGCAACCAAAAATCTCGATTCTTTTTAGACATTTCACCGAATTGTATTACCAGTTAATACTGTTCTCATGCCTTCAAGCAAAAAATCATTTTTTACAAGTATGGCAAGAACAATATCAGCTTTCTAATTTTTTAGATGGTCAAAGAAAGCATCAGCCTCAAAACAGTTTATTGAACTTCTAATTCAGTAATAGAACTCGCATCTGAACTTAACCTTCCAGACCTATGACCAAAAAAATAAAGACGAGGATGGTAGTAAGATTGAACTCTTCAAAAAAGAGTTTGGACTTCACTAAGTGTTTTGTCCCTTCACCACCTTGCTGAAGTTCGAATTTTATTTTAGTTAGAACATTGTACAGCAAGAGAAGATGCCAGAGCAAGAGTGAAATAAATTTAGAATCAGTGGCTGGAGAGTGGATGCTGCGAATGTTCCAGGCTTCAACCGTTTTGAAAATTTGAGAGAAATGTGGAAAATTAAGAACTGAGAGTGATTGATTATTATGCTTACGAATTCGTAACATACTAACATTAGTTACAAAACTAACAATATTAGAAGATAAAAATAAAATTTATACAAGAATGGGGGAGGGTGGATATCAAGGGTAAAACATTGCACATAACCAATCTGATAATAGCTTATAAATCCTCAAGCCCAACCCAAAAGGACCCAAGTTGTTGGTTCCTGTTAGGTTTGAATAAAACTGCCATTCCTCAGTGTAAGTTCTACCTCAAATATATTAATGGAAAAAAAAAAAGCTAGAAGTCCGAGGTCTGCCAGTTTGACCAGGTGTACTGGCTCATTATACAAACAATGTCTGAATATGTAAATAAGAGCATAAACAACAATTTGAGTGTCATATTAGCCATACCTTTTCAATGATGATCTTGCAAATGATGTTTGCAAAACTGGGACGAGCACTGCCTCAGCTGGATAAATAAATGTCCTTTCATAAACTGAAAGTTGATCTCGTAATCCCCTCAGACCACCTGCTCCCACTACAGGAGATTCTGCAACGTGATGCTTAGGTAAATTCCTACCTGAGTTTAGGCTTGACTGCGATGCCTTTTGACCTTCAGCTCTGGGACACCCAAGTGTGACTTCGGCATAGCAATTCTGTCCCCTCAGCTGGCAAGCAGAACCTTGAGAAAGGTACTGGGGAAGACCTATAAATCCATTTGAAGTTCTAAGCTTTCCGGAGCTGTACAAAAAAGTTAAAAATAGAAACGGGAAAACATCAATCAGGCTATACGGGTATCATAAATGAGTTATAAATGTGATCATTGAGAAGGATACGATGAAAATGTGGAAAAAAGGAGAGAGTTAATGGTATGCCTGAAGTAGACTTGATTAACGAGATCACCAGGGCAACATCCAGTAAGCCTACCACGCATTCCATGAGGTGAAACAATTACTGCTCCAAATATAACCAATGCAGAATTAATGAAGGTTCAAAGGAACCTTTATCCATAACAGTAAGAAAGTACAAACTGTCTTTTCAGAATCACATACGTCATAACAACTCCCAAATTTTCCCATAGAATAAAAAGAAAAGAAGGGAAAAAAAAAAAAGAGAATGACAACTGAGAGCACCAGAAGTGTAGGAGTAATTGTTTCACCTACACTTCTGGCAGACTAGAACCAATCTCAAAACTTCAATGATGAACTGCGCTAAAAGAAATTGTGATATATTGGCATTTTATATATATATATATATAAACAATGAGCGGCCACTTGGGCCGTATGATTATATAAAATCGGGTCGGTGTTGTAAATATTGTCGCCTAGGCGACCGCCTGACCGACTTTTACAACACTGATTATTCCAATGAAACAGAGTATCCAACCCTAAGCAAGCACACCAACCTGGAATTTTATAATCTGCATTTCTTGAGGACCTCTTCAGTACTTTTTCCATGTCACTACTTGAAATTGGTCTTATATGCCTGGAACCATATGGAGCAAATTAGAACAAGTTTCACATATGTTTTTGCTCGCCCCCTATACTTCATGTGACATAAAATTTAAAAAGGGTCTACATTAAACTAACTTTGCAGATATTACAGCATGGACATAGACCGCCTCCTCTGTTGCAGCAAAAATGAACTCAATAGCAGGCTGCCCTCTTCTACAAAAGCACCAATTTATCAATTAGACAAAACCGAAAAACCATATGTCCAATGTGAGAGTAGCAAACTAATCAATGAGGTCAGTATTTGAATAACTGCCATAATAATATCACAAAAAATATGTTGAAAACAAGAGACAGGCATAGAAACACAGCATAAACATGATTCAGATATGCATGTGCCTTTCTACCATCCAGCTATGCAACCAACGGAACCGAAACTAACTATTTCCTTCGCAACATCCATGCAGAAGCCGCCCCATTGAGAATATTCAACTAACAATGCCACCTATCTATGAGGAGCATCTTTCCCGGAGGATTCTTAAATTCTCATTTTTCAAATTAAACACTTCTTTAGGAGTTCATATACAAACAATGTGATAAAGGTCAAATAATAAGGTACAGTTACAGTCAAATTGATAAAATGTACAAGTTACCAAGTTTGTGATACTTTTAATTGATAATTTTAATTACCTTCTTCGATGTACTCAATAATGAATCTCTATTCCATATCTAAAGAGGGAGAGAAGGAGAGAGAGATAGAGAAGATGTTGAACAGGATTACCATGTCTCATCTTTTCCACGTGTCACCACCACATTGGTACCGTGGTGGTGACATGTGGAAAATATTGCTATCGAGGTTATCAGAATCACCTGAATCGTATAGTTCAAATTGTATTTCTTTAAGGTTGTTCGGGCATTAAATGGTTCAGATCAGAGAGCTGCAGAAATCAAACTGGAACAGAGACTAACGGAGCATTGGATCAAAACATGGTTCAGCCACGACTCAAGCAGTTCTGAAAGGATGGTTCCTTTATGGATATGAGTCATTATTAAAAATTGGAGTAGGCTGTGATTGTTAAAGCCTGTTATTTCCTTTTTCCATATAAATAGAATATCGTACAGTCTCATTATTAACCTCTTAAGCGTTACATAATAAGATTGTAACTTATGAATGTTTGAAGTCAGAACTCAACTCACACTTAATAGTCCCTCCTCTGTCTAGCGCTTGGCATTTATATGCTAAGTATGTACAGAGATCATGCAAAATGGTTACCAATATTTTTTAGGGGAAATTGCGAAGAAAAAAAATATCCACAAGCGAAGTTATTTTGTATGTGGCGTGAACTTGCAAAAGTTGTAAACTATACAGTCGTTTTTTTGCAATTTTCCCTATATTTAACTAACTTCAGGATGTGATTGAACTAAGTAAAGGTAAAGGGTTAGAGGGTATAAAGGTCTTTTCAATCCATTTTTAACGCTGTATCTGCAGTGCAAAAAATCAAAACCTGACAGGTACAACAAGCAAAGCTTTTTAATATATGGCACGAACTTGCATAAGTAGTAAACTAGACAATCCTTTTTTGCAATTTCCTCTTTTTTTTACATACCTTTGTGCAGAACTTTAAGAAAAAAAAAAGATAAGAGCATGAGGAAGCAACAGTAGAGAACAAATACAAGCACGGGAGAGACAAGAGGCTGTAGTTAAGTTCTCACTTTTGGGAATTGTTACCTTACAATCTAACCATACAAGTATTAAAATGTTAGCTTATAATATTCTATTTGGAAGGGGGAAATAAAAGCTTTTACAATCATGGGTCACTCCATCATATGCCACATTGCAAAAAAGAAAATGGAGTACTGTAGTGTTAGAACTTTATGCCTATATAAGAACTATGGCTAGTTTTACACAGAATAAACCTACTGTGACTTGCGTTACCAAACTTGGGATGAAGGCTTTTTCTAGAAGAGAGAAATTGAACATTGATGAAGATAAAACCTTTATAATTACTAAGTCATTGCAGCCATTATTATGATAAAGGTCGCCATTTGTACCACAGAACATTAGTTATATATGATATTTTTCGAACGGACCTGAAAAGTTCTTCACTTTGAGATGGATGGTATTTTGAAAATACATCCCCATATCTCATGTATGAGAGTCCAGCAAGTGCCCTGCCAATTCCAATAAAATAAATTTTCGATTACTACCGTACTACGCCTGCTGTTTAAGGCCTTGAAAAGAATAAATAGTGACCTCTCTATACAATTTCTGAAGGACTGAGAAAGAGCAGCCGCAATCTCTTCGGAGTCCCCAGGAGCCACCCAAAGTCCAGATGCAACAACTTTGTAAGACAACGATAAAAAAAAAATTGATGAGTTTCAAGACAACTCAAACTCACAGAAGTTACCAAAACGATAAAAATGCCTTCTATTCGCATAAAATCTACCAATACCATACCAATTAAAGATTTTTCAGAAAACATACCTCGTAACGGAGATACTGCGGCTTGAGCAGTTTCAGGAACAGATAAATGACGCCCAGGCAGAAAAAGCCAAAGCTTGAGTTTTTCATCTGTAAAATTCAAATATGACAGGGTAGTTAGTGAACAGAGATGTTTCAAGTACTGGACAAGTATCTCCCTCTGTTCTCTTCGTTCTTTCTTTTTCCTGAACAGAAGAAGCATGCATACTTGGTCGCTGATAAGCTAGTTCCCTTACCAGGATTATGTACACCCTGCGATGGATCCCAAGGTCCAACAAAGGAATTGGTCCACGCGCTTAGAAATCTTTCCTTCTGCAACTGGAGGTGTGAAGAGAGCACCAAGAGCATAGCAGCATCTTTCTGGTCCACTCTAGCACTGTTAACATGAAATTAATCATTGTTGAGAACACACAGCAAAGGATATCTTTATAAATTGTCATGGTTTCTGACCTTTTATCAGGTAAAGGGTTTAAGTCAGGGTCATACGGGAGAAACTGGAACCATGATATATGTTGAAGATTCCCCTGTAGCAAAAGGCCAATAATGTAAAATTAATAGAAATATGCAATATTACTGAAGTTGATCAATAACAATGATAGGTGGGGTTTATTATTTTTAGAAGCAAATTTTGGTGTGCCCCGGTGTAATCTCAGTTACGATAAATGATAGAGTATCTATCCCTAGTTTAGGCACCATTCTTGATTTCAAGCAAGTGGCTTTACACAGTAGAAACCTTATGCTAATATTTTTGTCATTAAATTGTGACCTGTTGACTCATATATACAAACAGTCAATGAAGTAAGAGCTGCTATGATAATCTATAGTAAGTACTAACGGGGAAACAAATATCACATCAGAGCAGTCAGTAAAGCAATAGCGGAGCTATGGTGGCTATGGAAAGAAACAACGTAGCATGCAGAGTCTGACTGAATAACATGATGAGCATTTCGATGGGTATCATCTCAAAAAGTAACAGGGAAAGATCCAAGCAGAGATGCACAAGCCCGAGATACCTAAGGATGTCGTGTGTGAAATTTAAGGCACATTTTATATAGTTTTCTCAATCACACAACGAAGCAGATAAATCTGGTAAGACTGATCTTATGTAACACTATTACAAGACAGAAGGGGCGTTGTGTGAGCCATGTGATATCTATTACCACACTCCACAGCCTAATCATCATGATTCTTTGTTCCCCCCTCAATAGGATGTAGATAATTATGTCAAGCAGAAGATGGTAAGTATAGCACCCTCAGTATATACGAATGCAAATGTGGATATTATGAATAATTCATCCCAATTCCACAAACAAATAATGTATCAGCTTACACACACAAAAACATGCAACATAAGTATTTAGCAGAAGATTTATTTATAGTAGCCAGAAAAACTAGACAATCATGTTGCTGACTGGGTAATCTTATAATTAAACCTCGTGGACTGTATTTTCAGGAAATGAATCTAACCATCAATCATTACACTATTGACACAAAACATTTGACATGTAGACAGAGTTTAGAACCACCACTCTGCTGATTGAATGCAGATGTACATGTATCTAATTCAAATCAAGCTATAAGGCCTATGGTCCATAATTGAAATAGTAACTAAAATTTGAAAGGAAAACAATTAATGAGTACATACAATTTTGAAAACATTAGTCCACATGATTTTCTCTGGAATGCTCAAAGCTTCCTCGGCAACACAGCAACCGATGCTCGTCAACACTCCAAAATCTTATGCTACGCACCACACATCAAAACTGCAAGCACGCTTCTACCTGCAAATAGAGCTATTCAACACAAATTACGTAGCTCGCAGAAGAATAAAGCAAAACAAAAGGAGAACGAGCATAATTCACTTCCACACTGCAACAAGATTTCAAATACACAAGAACAATCATTCAAGAGCAAAAGCAAAAAATAATAAATTTAAGAACCCTAATTCACTGCTAGGTTGGTTAAAAAACGAGGGGAAAGAAATGGGCCGTCGGAATCTAGAAAGAGGAGGTCGAATTGGCATCCAACACTTGCCCTTGCAATTTTTGGAGAGGTGTTTTTTTCTCGGGAAAGAAGCGGGAATTAAGGAGAGAGAAGGTACCGTGCCTGGAAAATCTGGAGAGAAAAGTGAAATTCGAAGTTGCAGAGTCAGAGAAGTCGATGAAGAAAGTTGTTGTAGGTATAAACGAGGAGGAGGAAGGAGAGAGAGTGTTGGAGTCGGAGAAAGGTCGATTTGCTGAGTTGCTCGGTGCTACG
>JAYMSV010000359.1:0-17830 GCA_036897745.1 Erodium moschatum
AATCAGGTGCGAACCAATTGTTACGGTGCGAATCCGTGAACTCGCAAAAACAATGTATGCGGTTTGAGAAAATAGTCTTGGTTTGAGAGAAATATTCCAAGACAGAAAAAATTCTTGAACCAGAAACAGTAAAAATAAAAATAAAACATCAAACATTTGTTTAATGATTAGTACACTATATTATCGCGGATGCAATCAGGTGCGAACCAATTGTTACGGTGCGAATCCGTGAACTCGCAAAAACAATGTATGCGGTTTGAGAAAATAGTCGAACATGAAAATAGTCTTGGTTTGAGAGAAATATTCCAAGACAGAAAAAATTCTTGAACCAGAAACGCTATTTTCTCAAAGTAAAATGTTGTTTTCTCAAACCTTGTTTTCTTATTTTCTTAAACAATGTTCACGATTTTCTCAAACCAGATTTGAGATTCGTAGATTCACACTGTAAGGAAGATTTGCACGTGATTGTCTCCTATATTATTGAAGCAAGTAATTGATATATATGTATAAAAAATATATGTGCATGCATGCCTGCTTCTCGCGAATAACTGAGAGGCCATTCTCAAGAGCATCTTCTATGGCCATAAGATCCTTGTGGTGCAAAGACTGTATGTCCTCTCCCTTCAAGTGCCTATACCATGTGGTCGAAAACATAAGCTTATATATGTATATATAGGTAGTATAAACCTTCAAACCTACATATAATTACACATGCATATCAGTATATGTACCTGAGCTCGATCTGCATATTATCATTCTCTTTCTTGATTCGGTCCAGTTCATTGCTAAGGTTCTGTGGATCCAAGTATATAATAAGAATAATGTTACAACACAAACAAATTATATATAAAAAAAGATAACTATTAACAAGTATGTATTTATATATAGCAGATCTACAACATGTAAATGTTCTTTAGATAAAAGAAATTTATTTTATTTTACAGTATTGAGAGAGAGAGAGAGAGAGTAGATCTGAGCATTTCATGAAGTCCTGGGGAATATAAAACTAAATTGCTAGGAAAAGGAAGGCAGAGGACAACATTTTATTACCAGATCTGTTGATAGATGTTACATCTCCTTTCTTCTAACTAATAAAAATAAAAAATTTAAAGGAAAGAGAGAGAGAGAGGACAAGCATGCCATTTGTAGATCTGTTCATAGGAGTCACAGTTGATGGTTCTTAACATGTTTTTAGCAAATTCACCTTATTGTTTTCCATATATTTATACAAAACACAAAAGAACCATACATATATATGTATAAAATATATCTTATGATAAGACCCACCTCATGTTTAGCATCCCACAACCTCTTGCCAGACTGCTTGTGATACTTGTCCAAGATATCAACCAGTCTTCAGTTCATCACCATCATCAACACCCACAAAAGAAAAATAATTTTTTTTATATATAATTTCACATACCCAGAAAAATTAGATAAAAACCCAGAAAAAATATATTTATACATACGTAGTGGAAGGGCTGCAATACTCATGCATCTTGCCAGAAGTAGCAAAGATGACAAGAGAAACTTGAGCATCACACAGAACTGTGATCTCCTTAGCTTTCTTTATGATCCCATTTCTTCTCTTGGAGTAGGTCACTTGCCTGTTGCTTGAGTTCTCAATCCTCTTGATCTCTATCTTCCCTCTCCCCATGATCTCTCTCTCTCTCTCTCTCTCTCTCTCTCTCCTTGTTGTTGTTCTGAATAAGAGATATGAGGAGGAAGAGATAGATATAAAGAGGGAGAGAGAGAGACATTTCTATTCTGGGTTTGGAGGTGAAGCAACTTTTGTTAGTGGGACAGAGAGTGATGGTTTGTTTATGACTTGTTGCTGTTGACAAAGTCACGAACCCAAAACCTAAACGCAATTGCTGTTAATATCTGATGTTTTGTTTGATTTGTGTCTTTGTTAACCGTTGGTTTCAGTGCTTCCTTCTTAAATATCATTTTTTTATTTATGGCTTAGGGTTTTGAGACATACACGATCAGAAGCAAAGGGACTTAGGTTTGTAGGGTGTGTTTGGTACGTGTTGGGTTGTTTGACACGTGCCTATCGTAGGCCTTCAAATCTGTCGTGGAACTGAGTGATGGATTTCACATTAGTTTGCTAATGGAAATCTTAACCATCATATCATAATATTTTCGGTTCTTGTCAAAGGGAGACCAAACTCAAACTATGTTTCAGATCATTTGAAATTAGGAAAATATGTCTTTTCATGTTTTGATTTTGAAACTGATGTTTATTTTTGAAAGACTATTGAAAATACCATTATGATTAGTTTTTGTTTTATGCTTCAACTCTTTCTTTTTAAACAACTTTATGTTCTCCTTGTAACCATCTGAATCGCACTTAGTATTGTTCTTTTTCTCAAAACATTATTGATTTCGTTCTCCTACTCGTTCACTGGCTCATCAAACCTCTAGTACCACTTCAACGCTTCACAATTTCCTTATTCCTTTTCACTCATTCGCAAGTATTTTTTGTCTCGAATATGTTAGGCTTCAACGAAGAATATCTGTAAGGGTATCGTTGGACAATATTGACATATAGGGTTGTATCAAACAATGTCAAAACAACATCCCAAAAAGTTTCAAAATAGTACATGAATGTGTCCGAGTATATTCTGAATGTTATTTTTACAGTACCTGATATCTGGTCACGATAAGATATAGTCTGATATACTCCAACAAATCTTAAGTGTAAGATCCCAACATAAATAAGGCAGGGTCACCGTCATGACCATCTTTATTTGTCTTTGGATTTCAACAACTTGTAGCTATTAGTATTGGTCATGAGCTTCACCGGTCACACCATACTCTAAGAACTCACCTGTTGTGCCCAATCGCATATATATAGATTGACAACCATAAAGAGTACCTGGTCGTATTTGTGCTCCATTCGTGCTCGTGCTCCCACCGATCTTACACCAAAGAGATTGAGAAATCGAGCCACCAACAGATTTAGGTAGTTTGTCTATTTTTGGAGGAAATAACATTCTTGTTGTTGGAGACGAAGGACGTTAGAAAGCTGATTGTCAAACTATGAAGAAAAGCAAGTCAATCGTCAAAGAATAATCGTGTTTAGAGCATGTAGAATGCATAAGCTAAGTTATATGCTTAAGATCTCAGCTCAAGCATACAAATTAGTTTTACTTTCCTGCTTAATCCAAATCGTTAAGCCAAACTTCTATGGTGCATAAGTACGTGTTTGACTTATGCAGGCTGATCATCGGCTTCCAACCTTGAAGAAACGATGCTTTCCCTCTAAGAAAAGTTCTCTTTGGGATTCAATGAAGAACACCATTGCAAGGTTCTGTGATGTTTGTGGAGCTCGTTACTTGAGAAGGATCTCTAAGTATTGCTCAGCATGTGGTTCTAAAAGACCACGTTTGAAGATCAGACATGCAAATGGTGATGGATCCAAACTGAAAATTGGTGATGGATCCAAGTCGGGCCGTAACAGGTTAATCAAAGGAGAGCAGGCTCCGGTGGATGGTCCCTCAACCATCTCTGAAAAGGAGAACCTTAGGTGCGAGGAGATGCAGCTAGTGGGTGGAATTTGCAGGTCCGGAAAGATTTCAAATGGAAGAAGTATGTGTTGAACGAAGATGAAATTTTCATCAATAACATTCCTTATGCATCAACAGAGACATGGGTAAGGAATTGTCTCCAAGCTTTCGGCGAAATAGTTTCGGTTTCTATTTTGAAACGTCCAAACCGAAGAGGTCGTTTCTTTGGTTTTGTCCGGTTCCGTTCGAAGACCGAAACAGCTCTTGCCGTTGAAAGTTTGAATGGCTACAAAATCAACGGGTATGTGCTTTCTGTTGCCACCGCACGTTCTCGGAAAGCATGAGGTTGGGAAGGCTTCAGGTGAAGTGAGGCCGAGCTCCGATGGTGGTGTTCAAATCTCACAACCCATGATGCCTTCACTGTGTACGGCGAGTATGTCCGGCGAGGCTCGGACCGAGGAGGGTGACTTGGTTGTCGAGATATCTCTGGATTCTGTGGAGAGTTTACAGGGCTTTTCGATATTTAAATCAATTCGATTTGCTTTTGTTCGTGATTCTTTGAATCCTATGCGAGAGGGGATTGTGGTTGTTCCGGACTCTCCGCAGGATATTGCAGCTCCGGAGTTCGAGGGACAACCTGTAGTTGACGCAGCTACAAACCAAGCTGGACAGATTCGGGTCGCAGATCAAACTCCTGAACTTGGGCCACAGGGGCAGGCCCAGACGGCTAATGGAGGGCAGGCCCAAGATTCGGGCAGTGGCCCATTTGCCCAGTCTTTCAACGCTACTTCTGTGGGTCCTGTCCAACACAAGGAAAATTCTTCTTCCTCAGACCCAAGGTCTCTTTGTGATGGGGGATTGACACCTTTGGTAGTTGTAAACGAGGTAGCATCAAAGGCTTCGGTTTCGAACGAGAACGAGGTACTCGAAGCAAGCGAGGGGCCACAACAACATGGTAGTTCTTGGAAGGACGCACTTCTTAAACTGAAAAGGAAAAGTCGACCTCCTAAACATTTATCAGATTATTATATTGTTAAGTGTATACCAAGGGCACGTTCTCTAAGCCGTGAAAGGCATGTTAATCCTATTGACGTTTGGAAATAGGTTGCTGAAGCTCGAAACACTCAATTAGGTCAGCCTGCTCAGAAGAAGGCTTTCGACGATCCGAATCTCACTTCGGAAGGTGAAGATTGGGTCACCGACGAGGGTTGATTGTGTATTGTTCGTGTTTGGGTTTTTGGACTTCTGTCCTCGTGTTTTTAGGGGTTAGGCCCCTTAGCTCTGTATGAGAGCTCATTTGTAATCGTTGCTTTTTGACCTGATTCTGCTTGAATCAGGGTATTTCAGTTCCTTTTTGGAACTGGTCTTATTAATAAATTTTCGAGCTTATAAAAAAAAGTACGTGTTTGACTCAAACAATAATATTTAATTTGTTGAATTTCATTAACACTTAAATTTAAACGAAATTGCAATACTTATTCGAATGATGCGAGATTACATAGATGATTACAACATTACATTTGAAATTAACCTTGAACGACACCAGTGTACACTCACCATTGCACATCGTCTCTAACGAGATTCCACAATAAAATTTATTGAATGCAAATAGTCGCATTGAGGCATACTCGGCATAAGTAGCATATAAGATTTGTCGACCGGTCGTGTCCGGCGGGCTTTGTTGGACACGACGTCCGTAGATCTCGTCAAATTTCTTGACATTCTTGGTGTTCTTGCCCCACTAGTCCTTTGGTTGTTGTTGTGAGCGTTTGGGGAACGTGGATGGGGTGGCCGCGTCATCACATGAAGGTGTCCATTTACAAAGTAGAGTTGTATATGCTCTAAAGATATTTGGTGTGTTTAGTCTTCAGCTCGAATAACTTAAGCTTTTTATCGGTTTGCTCACCCATGCTCTGAGCAACATATTGCAAACATGCAAACTGAGCCTCATTTATCATTGTCTCTCCTTTTGTTCCCCTACCTCGCCTTCACCTTCTTTTGTCTTCAAAACGGGCTTCTCGGGCAGAGGTCATCTAAGGCTTGATTGACATGTTCAATCATACTCGTTTGGTGTGTAGGAGCCTTTCTCGTCTAACCTTAATTGTTTTCTTGCTTCACTTTCAGCATCTACTTCGTTTTGGGGTTGGGGTACGGAAGAAGGGAAAAACTTTGCCTTCCACTTGTGGTTGGTCCTCACAATCTTCCATTAGTGTTTTGAGTGAAATCCAATTTCTCCTTCACTCGATATTTGATTTCCACTTCCTCAATCAGTTGGTCCTCGCGAGTGACTACTTTTGTACATGTTGGAAATTTGGGTATAATGGTCATGGAACTCGATGACCATAATGTTCATCTGTTGCCAATAGTCCTTGCAATTCTTCCATTCGCGTATCGGGTTGGTTGAGTCCCTCATGACTAGCACCTTTTCGTAGACGGAAATCCAATACCCTCAAGTCCTCTTCGCCTTTTCACTAATACTATCGGTGGAACTGTTGACCCATGCTCGGCACAACTGTTATTCCTTCACAACGCTCCATTTGAGCCTCGACTTGACAGTAATTTTTGCTCTCCTTGAGCGAGTTTTTGATTGATTGGTGGGTTGGGAAAGATGACTCAGTTCAGACATGCCGATGAGAGAGGCTAAAATTTAGATCTCTGATTGTAGTTGGCTTTGATCTTCCGGGTCGATGTCAATAAAGTAATCAAGGAATGAATGCTGTGAGTCATCCATCCATGGTTTTTTCTTGGGGAGAAATATGAAGTAGAAAATGATAGAAATATGTTGAGGAGAGAAGAAAATGGTGTGTAAAAATACGTGGAGAGGGGTGAGTACTTATAGGAGTGAAATAACCATTATATATATATATTTGTTGATTCATGTCCTTGACACACTCGAACAGTATTCCTAACAATATGGTAATAAAGGTTGTGTTTATAAAAGAATACATACATATGAGATGTATGAGTGATTTGCATACGGATTTATCACTTGTGTTTTCAATACAATTAAGATGTCACAAAGGGTCATCTTGACGAGTAAGGATTGTGAGACAAAATGCATGACCATGCAAGTGAACAAAATAATTTGTCGCTTACAATCAAAACTCAAGATCAAGAAATGCATAAACTGAACTTGAACAAGGATGATGCTTCTATGATGTTGTTCAGTTGTGACATCGCCAAAACAACAAGGGATAAGGAAACTTATGGTAACCGATCATGGCAAAGAGAAAAATCAAATTCATATGACTTGGATGATTATGGGTTTTGTTAGGAGTTATCCGTAACTTGAGAACAAAATGTAAATTTCGGTCTCACTACCAACATCATGTGAAACCTAAAGACTCACACAAAAAAAAGTATAACCCACCAAAAATTGGAGCTTGGAGACCCGACTTAAATAAATTAGGAAAATTGCATTTGATATAATGAAGCCCATTTATTTACTTACTTGCTCATGGGATGATGTTATTATTTATTTAATTAATGTATTGCATGATGTTAATTTAAATCAAATTAAAACATAAATAAAAATATTTTATAGGGTTTGGCCGAACACCCCAATAGGGTATTGGAGGGTTCGGCGGCCCATTTAAAAATATATTTATTGGTGTTTTTATTTATCTATTAAATTAGAATAAAAATAAATAAGAATCATAGATTGTCTAGGAAAAAGAGGAATACTAGTTAGACTAGAAAAAAAGAAAACAAGATTCTTATTGGATTCTCCTTTTGCTACACTTTCTTATTTTAATTGAATATAATTGAAGGGATATCAAATCCTATAAATAAGAGACCATGGTGGACGAAATAGACAAACATTATTGCTGCAATTTTCGGTCACCTCAAAAAGCGAATAAGAGTGAAACGTTCAAGAGCTTATAGCATAGCTTCGGTGGTGGAACCGTTTTCTCGTGTGGATATCGTTAGAGGAAAAACGTTTGGGTGCCTCGATTCATCTACACTATAACCCAAAGGTCTTATAGTCTCGAACCATTTGCTGCTATATAACGAGGTAATCTCTTTAATTACAAGTAGTAGATTAGTTAATGCATGATACATGAAATCTAGGATTTGGATTGGATTATGAGCATTTTTTTGTTTTCCGCCTTATTTGTGAAACACGTAATCCTACAAGGACACATGGCTGCATCGCATTAGTGCGCTGACCGACCGTTGCTCCCCTTGACCCGCAGTTACGTCGAGTGATTGGCGGATGATAATGCGTTGAACTCGCTGCACCATTGCTCTTGCGCGACCGATGTGTCGTGTCCTCGACGCATCACTTGTTGTTTCAGTTGCACTAAACTCCCTGCATAGATCATTAGTTGATGCATTGTAAATGCTCTTACAGACTTTATACTATATGGCATAGGGAAGAAGGCGACGACGTATTTACTCCATTTTCAATTTTCATTTAAAGTGGCTATAATTTGAAAATATTTTAAAATTAAGATAAAATTTGTTTTTTGAAATTAAATTTTTCATTGTGAAAATATTCTTAACTTTTTAAATTTAAATTGCTTTTTAGTTTTTTTTTTTTTTTTTTTTCTGTTGAACAGTCTATTTTATTATTTGATTCTTAGTTTTTCTAATTATTGTATCAGTTTTTTTTGTTTTTTTTTCTACTAGGTTGAGAGCTCTCAACCCTAGCCACCGTATATGTCCATTCTATCGTCGAAATTATCGTAGCACAGACATACCGCCACACAGGATCCTCGTACGCTTCACACCGTACTCCTATAAGGTCTTATTTTTCTCTTTTGCGTCTCCAAATCTTAGTGTCACTGTGGCTGAAGATCAGAGCATTTACGAAAGCGATTCATAGTTTCCTGCTGGGGTGGGTCTCTTATTCCTCGTACTAGCTTCCTGTACCGTCATGACCATGGTCATGAGCGATTGTACGAATGACGTCGTAACTGGACCACGAGCGATCATGATTTAGTATCAGGTGCCTTTGTTGGCACACACAATCACGCGAGGTCTGCACGTAACCTCACTAGATCCAACGAGGCACCGACATGGAAATGAGACGTTAGGGAAGAGAAGCGTCCCGCCCCCATCACGTTTGGCTGCATCTGATGGTCATCCTCCACCAATTACTACGATCCCTGGTCAAGTAGCGCAATTTCTACACAAAATATATGGTCCTCTTCAGATGAACAAACAACAGTTAGACATTCGTACTTGTATCATGGCCGAGACAGGATGAGTTTTTTGTTTTGTTTTTTAAAGCTGTCATTTCTCGACATTTATAGCCCCCATATGTCAATACCGATTATACCTCAATTACGGTTTTAGGATTAGTTGCATACTTTTTTTCCGTACATTCGCTCTCTCACTAGTCTTCTCTATATGTGTTCTTAGTTGGGATTAATAAATAGATTACTTTTTGCTCAAAAAAAAGTGTAGATTTCTTTTTATTGTAGGTTTATTTAGTTTTTCTGTGCATGGGGTAATTTGGACATCTCATATTCCATTGAAGCTTATTTTTTTAAAACCAGTAATAAAATGATAGAATTGAAGTATAAATTTCTATTAAGTCAGTCACGGTGACTCTGAAGAAAAGAACTCACAATACATATGACTCGTTGAGTTGTTGATTTGAAGGTGTGTACTCGAACCGAAGTGTACAGGTCCACCAGAAACTCTTTCCCGCGCACAAGTTTCAGAAAAGTATCCTAAAACCTAATTTCTTCATCACTGTTCAATTCGATTTCTTTTCAACAGACACAACGATGAAAGGCAACACATTCAAGGGCTCGAGCGTGTTCATGTCGCGAAACCTGGTTCCGCCTGAAATCTTCGACACCCTTCACGACGCTCTCAAGAACAACGGCGCCGAGGTCCTCCTCTGCTGCGACCCTTCCCGCAACGGCCCCAACGATTTCCATATAATCTCCTCTCCCGATCACGTTTGCACCTTTTCTCCTCCCTTTCATTTCAATTCACCTCCCGATTTCTCATTATTTTGGTTTTGCAGGAGAAATTCGAAGGTCTTAGAGCTAAGGGCTGTAATTTGCTCGGTATGGTTTTGAAATTTTGATACATTTTGATTCACGGGTCCGATTAGCTGCTTAATTTGCTATCTCATGTTCATTTTCTTGAAGCTGATGTTTATGTGTAACTTCATTTGCTTCATATTTGCACTATTTTTAAAATTCATGTTGTTTGCAGCTTAATTTGGCAGTGATTTTGTTTCATTTAGGTTGGGCTCGGTATGATTTTGGTTTTTAATGTTCCATTTCCTGTTTTGGTGAATTTGTACTGTTATTTGCTACTGTTTTTCTTATAATTTATATTTACTTTTCGTATCATCTATGAGTTTATGAAGTTCACGTCCGACCTCTGATGGTTAAGTAGAATGTTAAACAAAAAGGAAGAAGAAAATGTTAGATTTGGTTTTTCTTTTCTTTTGAGAAATTGTTCTGATTCTTGAAAGTGTAGTACTATTTGCTTAATATTGGCATAGTTAAGGTTCCTGTAAAGAAACTCTTCTGCATGTATGTATGTGCATGATTACTTCCCGATGTCCCTTCATCATTATCTATGTACACAGTATCTGCATGTATCACATGATTTAAGTGTGCTGTTTTGTATTGTGGATCCCACCAGTGAAAGGGAGGTTCTAAGTTTTGCGAACCTTGTGGCTCTAATGGCACAGTCAGTCTTGTTATTCATAGTGGTCTGCATTATTGACACGTTCCTATAATTTTGGTGCAAGTATTTTGAGTTTTGTCCATGTTTGAGTTTATGGGCTGGTCCTCATTGTGTTATAACCTGTGCAAAATATGGGCAGGTCCTCATTGTGTTATAACCTGTGCAAAAGAATATAGAGCACTACCCAAACAAGAATTCACTTGTTGCCTCGCATTGGAAGGTGCCAAAGTACTTGCATCTGGTTTTGATATGGACGAAAAGGTATTGAGTCCGCAAGGCATATTTTGTTTTGCACTCTCGATTACTCTATTGGTTTATTTGGTTGTTTATGCCCTTTTTAGGGTTCACGATTGATAAGTATTCAATGCTGATACCTAATTTTTGTTGTTCCACTGAGAAAAAGAGTCATTCTAATGCTCATCTGTTCACAGGTCAAGATAGGAAAATTGGTGACTGGAATGGGTGGAATATTGTATACGAAAGCATCTTTGGATGTTAGCTTTGTCATTGTGAAGAATGTTTTAGCTGCTAAGTACAAGGTTCTGTTCTTTTTTACTTTTCCAGCAAGGTTTCTTTTTAAAATTTTATTTCTAAGGGGAGGAGAGTGTTATTTGGCTGTCGTATATTTCCCTATGCATCTAGCATTAAAACTAGACTAAGAGGTACATTTGGGCCATTGATTGTGTTTGAATAAAATAATGTAAACAAAATTTCTATCATTTGTGCAATTTTAAGTTTGGGATACTGCTATTCATTTGAATACAATGTTGCAACCGAGTTGGTCAAGGGGATCACTACCTCTTGTGAGGTCCGCTGTTTGAGTCCTACTGGATCACCTGTTCGGGCGCAGGTGTGGGGGGTTAAGTGGGTAGGGAGGGAGGGGTTCAGATAAGATTAGACTAGGAAATTACCAATTTAAAAAATGTAATATTAAGATTGCACAACTTTTATTAAAATTCCCAATTGGAATCAATGATAACAACCACTTCAAGTAATGCACAGAAGTAAGAACTGGCATCCACTGATACTGTAGACATTTATTTTGCTTTTAATGTATCTCTTAACTAGTTTGGTATATGACAATGTCTGATATTTTCAAATGATGTTTCCTAGTACAGTGGGCTGTAAATGTTTTGAAGAAACCAATTGTCACGGTTAATTGGCTAAATCAGTGCTGGAATGAACACCGTGTGGTGCCTCAGGAGTCCTTCAAGGTTCTTCCCTTTTCTGGGCTGACACTTTGTGTCACTGGAATTCGAGGAGGTAAAAGAGTTGGTTTGAATATAGGATACTAGTATCGTGTTCCATTTTTTGGTAGAAAAAAAGTTTCTTTGTATGACGCTAATGTGTGTTTGTTTCTCCCAGGTGTGCGCAAGGAGCTTGAAAAGCTTATTATACAGAATGGAGGGAAGTATTCTGCTGAACTGACTAGGAAGTGCACTCATTTGATATCTGAAATATCCTTTGTGTGGTTCCTTAAGAAAAAGGGCTGGGTGTTCTTAAATCGTTTAACATAAATTGTGTTGAGTCTTTACATTCAAATAAAGCTACTCTAGCTGGATTCGATAGTGCTTACTGCTTAGGCAAGGGGCTTGCTGATATATGTATGTAATAACAAAAGCCAGATTTCTGCAACCAAATACTTAGTTTATGTTGGATATAATATCAACCTTAATTACACAGTTTGGTGAAAACTGCCATGAAGCAAGGGGATGGTATGCATAAGTTAATTTTTTTCCTTCACACTTGCTAAGCTAATCAAAGGGCTGAATTTGGAAATTGAGTTGGTTTCTCTTTACCCTGTAGGCTCATAGCATACTTATTGATGTTTAATAATACTTATGGAATTGTTATAAATACTTTATTTGTCAAACAAACGAATATCAACTATCATTTCATTTTGGAACCTGTGTCTTTGCTCAAACTTCACTCAGTGTTATACTAGATGCCTGGAATATACTGCTACACAAACTGAATAATTAGTATGTTGCTTGTTTGGTTAGCATGCTTTCCATCTTATAGCTACTCCACAAGATTTCTCCAACTGATCACCTGGGACAATATGTCTTGCCTCTCTTCTAGGGTTCTAAATGTCGCCTTAGTTAAGAAACATTTGTATCCTTTACTTGCCATAAGCTCCTGAAGGTGACAAATATAAGGTTGCTCGGACGTGGGGGAGGATTCATATTGTATCCCGTAAATGGTTTGATCAATCAATTGCAAGAAGAGGTAACACTTTAAGTACGGCAGTATTCTCATAACATTTTTTTTCTCATTTCTATTCATGGTATATGACCTTAAGCGTCTTTCTTCGTCAATAGCATGTCTCAATGAGGAGTCATATCCTGTTGAGGGTGGTTCTATACCTTCAATAAAAACGGCAAGGGCAGTAATGCCCCAACATAGTCAAGGAAAGTGGACAGGAAACTCTCAATCTGCTGCGTCCTCAGTTGCTGCTGATTCATATGTGCCAGCTGTTCCTTGTGATGGACCTACCGATCCAGATTTAGAAGCTAGTACTCTATCTCAGAATGTGTCTTATGTGTTGTCAGATGCTCAAGTTTTTACCAATGAGGGGGATGATCAAGTGGCAACCGAGCAGCCTAAAAATGAAATAAATCTTGATGGTTGTGTTGCTGATGATTCCCAAACTGAAGAAAATGATGATTTGTACTTGTCAGAGTGTCGAATTTTCCTTGCTGGCTTTGAAGCTTCTGACATGCGTAAACTAGTGAATATGGTGCGTCAAGGAGGGGGGTCTAGGTATATGATGCTCAATGACAAATTGACACACATAATAGTTGGAACACCTTCAGAGATGTAAGTTATCCGGAATTGGCTCATTTCATTTTATGCTATTTAGTGTAAAATATGCAGGCCTCTTATCACTTGGATGCAAAACCAAGACTTACTAACTAGGAGTGAGCATTGCTATTGATATAACCCAACTGAAAATGGTTCTCTTTTATTATATAAGTTATTTGAGTTATTAACTTTATTATTATGGTGTGCATGTGTCTAAAAATGGTGTTTATGTATGTATAAGTATTCTTTATACACAAATATACCTTTAGACTATTTTTTTAACACATTTCTGACCCTGTTTACATTCTGATTGTGTGTGTTTGTCAGTTTGTTTCATTTGTGATTTAGTTGTTTACTGATCAGTGTGATAAGGGGAAATATGGCCCCCTTTACCCTGATGATTTTCTCTTACATGCTTGTGTAACTGTCCAGTGAAAAAAGAGAGGTAAGGAGTCTTGCAGCTTTAGGTGTAATTTATGTGGTTAACAGCACATGGCTCGAAGATTGTGATCGGGAAAAGAAAGAAATTCCTGTTTTCCAGAGGCACATTGCCAATAATTTACTTCTTCCAAAAGGTTCTCTACAGTTTCTATGAATTGGTTTCTTTTTAATTGTTGTAGCAGTGCTCGAGCTGTGCACAGATTGTTTTGTGTCATTTGTTTCATGATGATAGATTGACCTTTGTCACCCTTACATTATGATTGATTGAACCCTGCCTTTTTCTTCTTGCTAGAGAATATGAACTCTCAAAGGCCGGAAATCAACAGAAATGGGGGTACTTCTCTTGAAGCAACTGTGAGATTGGACAGCACAAGTCTACATTCTGCTGCAAATGATAAAAGTAAAGTTCAGCTGAAGATGCAACTCGATTCCAGTGCTCAGAATAAGACATCTTCAAGTGTATTTTCAGGGAGGATATTTCGTTTTTCAAGTTCGTTTCCTCAAGACAGGGTAAGTTATTCATTTAATGAATTTTTGTGACACTTGCGCGTATTTTTGGAATCAGGATATCCTGAATGAGTGAATTATTTTCATCTAAGTTTAGACACGCCAATTGGCTGCTAGTAAAATATGTTTAGGAATTCAAAGCCCTTGGCGGTGCTTATATTGTCTGTTTACAATTCTTAAATTTGAATATAGTGTAACTGGAAACAGTTTGTGGTTCATGAAACCATACTAGCAAGTATGCTAACATTAGTGACATTTTAGTGCAGTAAATTATTTGAATTTGTCTTGTAAATTATGTGGTCAAACTGGTCAAGTTTCGTTATTCGTACCCAATATCCTTGAGATTAACTCAACTCAGTTAACAAAAAGAGGTATGGTGTGGAAGGGGAAGATGAATGCATATTGTGCAGATGCATAGGTTCAACAGTGTTATAACACTTAATTAGGCCTCACAAGTAAAGTTGATAATTGTAAGATTCAAACTGGAGAGTTGCTGAGTTGAGTCTGACAGAAGTTCTTTAACACACATAACATTAACCCCCTATTGAGAGAATTACCGCTTAAGAGTTGGATATTTTATATCTATGTAGCGGGTTCGTTCACTAAGAAAATGATATTTATGGGGTTTAGTAGGGTTTTGTTGATGTTAGCATCCCAAACAGTGTATGTGGTCTTTGAGAAGACTATACATTAGTGGAGCTTTTCTATCTGGCAGCTTAGGCTTCTGGGTTCATATCATAACAGAGTATGAAAGCAAAACCACCGCCGTTGGCCTCTCTAGATGTCATCTCAGTTTGTACCTCAATATTGATTGTCAAGTTTCCACTACAGAAAATCGATCCTCTAAGCCAACTTTTAACAATGCCAATAAACGTGTAAAGAACATAAAATTAGGTGATTAGTCCAATGTATCTTTGTTTTTCGTAAATACTGTAAGTGATAATTCCTTTTCCAGTTTTGAAATGCATGTTCTATTTGATCCTCAATATTTGAACAGCTATTTTTTTTATGTTTTCTGTGTAGAGAGCTGAAATTGTGCAATGGGTAAAACAAGGGGGAGGACAGATGGTAGATGATCATGTTGTCCAGAATATAAACTTCACTATCGAGTGTCATGGTGTGAAACACAAGTATGCCGATATTTCGCAAACCACTTTTGTATCCAGTCACTGGATTCGATCTTGTTTAGAGGTACACCTGACTAATTCAAAGATGCTTTCCTTCTCTACATGCATGCTACCGATTCTTTTTATTTGTTTGTCCAGATATCTATATAAGCACCATGTCAGAACAGGAATTCCAATAATTGACACGGGAGCACGATCATGTGTCATCTTAGAATTTAATATAGGAAACACTGTTGATCAAATATACATGTATCTGTACCTTTGCTTATGTTTTGTATGCAAAAGAGTATCTACACCAAATTGGACATCACACTTTACTTAAAAATGTTAAAATTTCATTTTTCCAACATTTGGACTCAAGCACAAAGACATGTTATTAAAGCTTGTTAAAACTTACTTTCATCCAAAAGATGCAAAGCTATTAGGTTGAGGGACCAACTAGTATATCACTCTCTCTCTAAATCCCCTTGTGCGCAGGTTCGACAACACACATGGCCTTACACGTGGACCAATAGTGTATGAATAGTAAACTATAGATCCATCTGTAACTTCATGACTACAACCTGCTGTTTTACCCATTCGGTGCTATGTTATCATTTACTAATCTACAAATATTTTGCTGGAATTAAAAGTTAACTACTTGTTACTGGCTTGTTACTATTAGTAATGCTACTCCTTTTGTCTTCTGATCTCAAGGAAAAGCATCTGAGTTATTACTTTATTATATTTGCATTCAGCATACTGTCATTGGTGAGCAATTGAGAATGAACTGACTTATATGTTTGGATGACTTCAAATACCTCCCCCTTTGTACTGGCAATTGCTAATGGAATTAAAACGTTGGCATTGTAGGGTGGATGCTTGATGGATGTTGGGGGTCACATTCTCTATTCTCCACTTCCCTGTCAGATACCATTGCCCGGGTTTGAAAGATATCGGTTCTGTGTTTCACAATATGAAGACAGAGTGCTATTAAAAAATTTGTGCTTTGTTCTTGGTGCTAAGTTAGTTGAAAAACTAACGAAAAAGACCACTCATTTGTTTTGCAAATTTGCCAATGGACCGAAGTACGAAGCAGCTTGTAAATGGGGGATAAAAGCAACTACAACTGAATGGCTTTATGAATGTGTTAGGCAGGTATATTCATAATTTTCATTTACACTTGCTAAATCTTCACTAACTATTTTCTATGAGCTAAAAATATACAATATACCTGCATTCAAACACTTATTTTGGCAGAATAAAGTTGTTCCTGTGGATTCATTCTGTCCAAAAGAAGCCACTTCACAAGATCGAGAGGCAGGATTGTGCACTATGAGCCAATTCCCTACTCAAGCTATTCGCCTAATATCTGGGGAAAGTGCATCTCAGTTTCCCAGTCAATCAGATGAGTTGAAGACTACACAAAATCTAGTGACTGTTAATAGAAATAATAGCTTTAGGGACGAAGCAAGTCAATCAAGTGGTTGTAGTAAACGGACAAGATATTTGGAAGATGAAGGCCAAAAGGGCCTTTTAGCATCAGAAGCACATCCAATCAATCCTGTCTGTCATATGAATGCAACGGATGGCATACCAAAAGATACTGGAGAAGTTTCTCATGTTGTTCCTGATGTAGCTGCTGCTATCGAGGACTTGTTGGAGCAGACGAGTAAGGTAAAAATACTAATGGTTCACTGATGCTTATAAAATGTTTTTGTAGTATCATTAGTCTTCTCACTTGGTTTTGTTTACTGTATAAGATTCATGATCTAAAATCACCGGGGAGCATTGCGCGTGATAAAACTGTATCCTTGAATGTTCTAAATTATCTTTTACATGCACATGATGTTGGAGTTACTGCATTAGTTTCAATCCTTGATGTTTGAACAGCTCTATTCACCTGATTGTTCCGTCCTTGGTCAAGATCAATCAGAGTCTTACTCTGTCAGTGGGTTATCTAAACACTGGCTGAACAGGTGATCTTTTTACCATCTAATTCAGCTGATTTTTGTGATTGAAGTATTTTTTTTTCTCATGGTATTTATATTTCTTTCTTAGACTGTTGTTCGTAACTTACGGGTAGGGTTAATGTGTTAGTATTAGATGGGTTATTGTTATTAATATGTATTATATATATTTAATATAAAATGACTCATTTAACATGATATTTAATATGATATTAGTACATGTATATTTAAAAATATATATTTAATTACTTATTTTATTTATGTAATATATTGTTTTTGTTATTAAAATATGTATTATTATTATTTAATACAAAACGTGATTTGTCGATATCTCCCTGTTATGTTGAAATAACCTTAAAGGGGACCTCACCGTTATCAGCATTTGAGTTTACCTTTTTCCTTCTTGCTTTGCCATGTAAATTGGTTTCAGTTGGTCATCAGAGAGAACTAGATGCTTGCTGGATGCCTGAAAGAGTCAAGTAATAATAAAAAAAATATTCTTAGTTGCACAGCATGAAGCTACTAAGAATAACATGCTTTATTGATTCTTGCAAGTTCCTATTATCTACACAGTTACATATTATGTACTTATATTTGACAATGAGTCAATAAAAAAAGAACTATTTGCACTCTCCTCTCTCTTGCGCAGAGAGGTCTGTCGAATTTCTTTAGCAATTGTGCAAGTTTTGGCTCTCATCTTGTATTGACTCTGGTTTTGAGCTTGTTTCTTCTTTCAATATTTTTTTTCTATATTTGATCTTTCAGGGCAGAGAAAAAAGACGAAATATGTGGTTCTGGTGGTGTAGATGCAAGCATGTACGATGGTTTC